>JAWZTD010045232.1:0-11745 GCA_035221335.1 Echites panduratus | reverse complement strand
AAGAAGTAAGAAACTTCCACAATCTTGTCAATTAGTCAAAGAATACCACAAATAAGAATCAAAGACAGTTAGAATAATAAAGAATTAGGTCAATCAGCAAATTTTGAACAAATAAATTTTCAAGAATCAAAGAATTTGAAAATCGGTATTTTTAATAAACTTGGAGTCCAAAGAGTTTGTGATCAAAAAGAAGATTTTTGCAACTTTTCAATTATAACCAATTCAAGAAACTCAATCTTGCATTCAAACAATCTTAATTCAATTTCAATTATTCTTATACAATATTTCTCAAAGTCCAATCTAGTAATTTCAACAAGTTTTCACATATTTCAATTTTGCTCAGAATTTTTTTTTTTGGAACAAAAAATTTTTTTTGTACGAATTTAACAACAATGATAACAATTGAATCTTCAAAACAACACAATTTGATCACAAAGATAAACTATGATAGATGTAAAGAACAAAACACAAATCACATATAAGATCATACGAGCTTCAAAGAAGAAAAAGATATGATCTTTAGGCACGAAACAAGAAAACAAACAAAATAGTCAAACCTTTGTCGAAACCTAAGCTCCAATACCAAAATGATGAGATCCTCAAGGTTGAAGTTTCTCAAATATATTCCCAACCTTAAAAAACGTCTCAATGCGAAATCGAATTCCTGCAAATTCGTCAACGATTCAAGTTTGGAATAGATTAACCAAGAATTATGGAATAACTGTAACTAATCTACAAGTTTATAGAAACTCCTTAGACCCCAAACCAAAGTAGTAGTAACCTCTTAAGAAAGTCTCTCAAGAACCCTAAGAAGTTCCATGCAAAACTCTCACAAAAGATCAATTTTGATCTTGAAGGAATTTACTCTCATAAGAGAAAAGAATATCTTGTATTAAATAATGAATTGTAAAAGGTTACAAAGAAGAGATGTATTTATAGTCCAAGACTTGTACTAAACATTACCAAATCCTAGTAGGACATTATTTGTAGTAACTAACTAAAACAATTAAAACCTAATTAAGTCATAATAGTTCTCTTTTAAAGTAACTAACTAAAACATTTAAAGATCTAAATGAAATAGAAATACGAAATAAAATCGGATTGGAAACAAACTGTCCAACTTGAGATCTTGTCTAATTTGTGTGTTCAAACCCTTCAATTATTATCACATTCCAAAGCTTCTCATTTGCATGGAATTCTTCAACCTTTGATCTTTGTAGTAATTCTTCAAAATCAAAGAGTTCTTCTTTTTGCTGAATAATTGATACTAAAGCTTTCCTTATCTTAGAAACTCTTACACTTGTAATAGGTCCATTTGGTAATCTTGGAGTTTGATCTCCATCACATGGGGTGAAGGACCATTCCAAATCATTGAGAAGATTAATGACAATGCTTACAAAGTGGATCTACAAGGTAAGTACAATGTGAGTCTAACTTTCACTGTAAACGGCTAGGATTCATTCTTTCCAATCTAATATAATGAATGGCTAGGATTTATTCCTTCCAATCTATTAGGATGGACGGCTAAGATTTATTCGTTACTATCAAATAGGATGCCAATCCTAACAATAGCTTCTCTTCCCCTTTTATATTTATATTACGAATTTCCTACAATTAGGAAATGTAATTATAACAAAAAATAATTCATAAATTATTGATCTCATCAAAATATAATTTTAATTTCCTTCAAAATTCTATTAAAAGAAATTTTACCAATTCATTTGAATTCATAATTTCAACATGAATTAGAAACTCATGATTACTTGCTTTACTGTGTGACCTTGTAGGTTTATTTAACATTAGCAGTGGGTCTAAGCCTACAAGTCATAATCGGCCTCTAGCAAGACATTATGACTACCCAAGTTAAATAAAATCAATAATTTGATTTTAACCTATTTTAAAGTCCAATATTTAGTCCATTTGTCACATAATATCCGGATTAAGTATAAGGCATGGATTAAGTCATCCTTATATACTTAATCATTCGTTTCTTGATCTTTGATTAAACTGTCTAAACAAATGATACTAATAACTCTTTATTAGTTCATTTGAGCACAACCATGCATTTCTTAGTCTAGATCATCAAGAGGGCCCAAAGGATATTTCACTCAAAATGAGTGTGACAAATCCCATCTTTTTTTATTCACATTTCTCATTATGATTCATACTATGTCCAACTAAAGCTTATATTACTATCTGGTTAAAGATAACATTAGACTAAGTTAAGACATAGAATTCCTCAAATAGAAATCCATGATGAAATCATGTCTAGGGACTTAAATATGACTATAAAGATGATAATTACTTATGACATAATCCATGTTGTAATTCATCATCAAGGTCATATCCAATACATCGTTCTCTAAAATGTATTTATGTTCTCACTTGAATATCCCATATTCATAATCAGTAAAATGTAACCATCAGTGAGATTACATACTATTCTTAATTCATAATTGTTGCAACAATAATAACTGAATAGGGATTACTTAGAATAATATATCTATTGCCAAAAGGGTTTTACTATTAAGTCGCCTACTTAATGACCAAAAGGCAGATAGTATTATTCATGGAAACATTAGATATCATAAAATCAATCTCATAAATACATTTCAAAGCACAAATGCAAATTATGTCATTGTTGTAGTACATAATACTATCAATCTCCCACTTGGACTAGGCACAATCGGACATAATTCTCAGACCCATAGATCTAGTATGACTTTCATGTTTTGAATGTGGAAGTGGTTTGGTTAATGGATCTACAATGTTATCATCTGATGTGATCTAGGTTCCTTAGCTTGTGCTATGTCCCTATTGTTATCACAGTATAAATCTACTGGATTCACAATGCTAGGTATCACACCTAGTCCAGCAATAAACTTCTTGATCCAAACAACCTCCTTAGCTGCATTTGAAGCTGGCAAGTACTCAGCCTCGGTAGTTGAATCAGCAATGGTGTCTTACTTTGAACTTTTCCAGCTAATAGCACCTCTATTCAAACAAAATACAAATTATGATTACAATCTAAAATCATCCATGTCGGACTGGAAACTAGCATTAGTGTAACCATTTACAACTAGTTCACCTTCTTGTCCTCCATATATTAAGAACACATCTTTTGTTCTTCTTAAGTACCTAAGAATGTTCTTAACTGCAGTCCAATGAGGCTCACCAGGGTCCGACTGAAATTTGCTTGTCATGCTCAATGAATATGAAACATCTGGTCTAGTACATAACATGGCATACATGATAGATCCAATAGCAAAGGCTCATGGAATCTTGCTCGTGCGCTCTTGCTCATCCTTGGTAGTAAGACTATGAGATTTGCTGAGCTTAATGCCATGAGACATAGGCAAGAATCCTCTCTTAGAATCCTGCATGCTGAACCTTTTCAACACCTTCTCAATATATGTACTTGGCCTTAGGCCAATTAGCTTTTGAGATCTATCTCTATAGATCATTATGCCTATGATATAGACTGCTTCACCCAAGTCTTTTATTAAAAAACAATTCCCCAACCAGGACTTGACACTGTACAAGGAAGGGATATCGTTTCCAATGAGCAACATGTCATCAACATAAAGCACTAGAAACACTATTGTGATCCCTCTAGTTTTCTTATAGACATAAGGCTCATCTTCATTTTTGATGAATCCAAATTCTTTAATTGCATCATCAAAAAGAAGATTCCAACTAGGAGAAGCTTGCTTCAATCCATAGATGGATTTCTTAAGCTTACATACCTTATTAGAATTTAGTGGATCGACAAAAACCTCTGGTTGTGTCATGTAGAAGTCCTCAAGTAGGTTTCCATTAAGAAACACTATTTTGACATCCATTTGCCATATTTCATAGTCATAATGCAGCTATCGCAAGAAGAATTCTAATCGATTTAAGCATCGCAACTGGTGAAAAGGTTTCATCATAGTCTATACCATGAGTTTGTTTAAAACCTTTAGCAACAAGTCGGGATTATACGTATGTACATTGCCATCCATATCGGTTTTCTTCTTAAAAACCCGTTTACACCCAATGATTTTTGAACCTTCAGGTAAGTTAACCAAGATCCGTACTTGGTTGTCATACATGGATTGCATTTCAGCTTTCATGGCTTTGAGCCATTTTTCGCAGTCAGAACTAATTATGGCTTCTTGGTAGGAAGTGGGTTCATTTTGATCGATGAGTTCCACATTATAATTATCAGTCACAACAAATCCATATCTCTCGAATAACTGATGTTCCCTACCAGACCTTCGTGAGCCTTGCGATATTGGAGTAGACTCATTAGTAGCTTGTGAGTCAGGTTGAGATTCCATCTTAGGTTCAACATCTATTTGTAGATCTCGAATTTCTTCGAGATATGTCTTGCTCCCACTAGTCCTTTTGGAAATAAATTCCCTTTCTAGAAAGATTGCATTACGAGTAATGAACACTTTGTTCTCAGACGGGAGATAGAAATAGTATCCTTTAGTTTGCTTTGGATAAGCCACAACCAGACATTTATCTGATTTGGGTGCTAATTTATCTGATAATAAGCGCTTCACATAAGCTTCGCAACCAAAATCTTAAGAAATGACAAACTTGGTCGGTTCCCAGTCCATAACTCATATGGTGTCTTTTCAACGGGCTTCGATGGAACTCGATTAAGTAAGAAAGTTGCAGTTTCCAAGGCATACCCTCAAAAGGAGATTGGAAGATCAGTTTGACTCATCATTGATCGAACCATATCTAATAGAGTTAGATTTCTCCTTTCGGATACACCATTCCATTGTGGTGTTCTCGGTGGAGTTAATTGTGAGATTATCCCACAAGTTTTAAGATGGTTATCAAATTGTAGGCTTAAGTATTCACCACCACGATCTGATCGAAGTATTTTAATACTTTTGCCAAGTTGGTTTTGTACTTCGTTCTAAAATTCTTTGAATCTATCAAAAGATTCAGATTTATGTTTCATTAGATAAAGTTTTCAAGGATCACATATGGAATTTATGTTGATGACATGATTATCAAATCTAGAACAACTTCCACTTTGATCTATGACATTAAAAATGTGTTTCACACATTGAAGTTATCTGGCATGTGTTTGAATCCTGAAAAATGCATTTTTGCAGTGAAATCTGGAAAGTTCCTTGGATATATGATATATGCAATGGGCATTGAAGTAAATCTAGAAAAAATTCAAGCATTGTTGAATATGAGTCCTCCAAAAAATGTCAAAGAGGTTCAAAGATTAGTTAGAAAAATGGTGGCAGTAGGGAGATTTGTCTCAACGCTTGCCGATAAATTAGAAAGATTTTACAATCTTCTCAAGAAGCCCAACAAATTTGAATAGACTTCAGAATATCAGTTGGCATTTGAGAAGCTGAAAACTTACTTAACTAAACTTCCACTTCTTGTAACTCCTCAAAAGGAAGAACCTCTTCAAATTTACTTAGCACAAAGTTGAAAAAGCTGTGAGTTCAGTATTACTTTGTGAAGGAAAGGGAAAACAACTTCCCATTTTCTATGTAAGTAAGTTATTACATGGAACTGAAATAAAATATCTTGAAGTGAAGAAATTGATTTATGTTGTGATTTTAACTGCTTGAAGGCTTCGTCCTTATTTTCAAAGTCATTAAGTCACAGTAATGACCAATGCTCCACTTAGACAAGTCTTTCATAAACCTGAAAATTCAGGAAGGACAATGAAGTTTGCATTGGAATTATCAGGTTATGAAATTAACTTCGAACCAAGAAAAGCTATTAAAGCTTAGGCTCTAGCAGATTTTGTGGAAGAATGTACAAGGGAAAATTCTATTCAACAAGATGCCTTGAAAGTTCTTGATGCAGATACTTGGATCATGCATACTGATGGATTAACAAAGAAAGAAAAAGCTGGAGCAAAGGTTCTTTTAACAAACCCGAAGGGAGAAAAAATTCCATTAGCTGTCATGTTTAGATTTCAACCTTCAAATAATGAAGTTGAGTATGCAGCTTTATTATCATTGCTTCATTTGGCAAATCAGATTGGTATCAAAAAGCTTTTGGTCAAAGTATGAAGAAATATTTGGAGAAGGTAAGACAACTAACTTCTCAATTTGATCAGTTTTTAATTGAACATATCTCTAGAGGAGATAATGCATATGCTGATGAGCTTTCTAAATTGGGAAAAGAGGAAAATACTCCTAGATTTCATTATGTCTTAGAAGATATCACAGCTAAATCAATTGATCAATAGGAATGTTATATAACTGATTCAGGAAATGATTGGAGAACTCCTATAATTTCTTATTTAACTGATGGGACTCTTCCAACTGATAAAGCTCTTGCAAGAAAAATTAGGAGATGGGCTCCTAAATATATCCTGAAAGATGGTCAGTTATATAAAAGATCATATACATGGGATCTATTGAAGTGTCTTGGCCCTCAGGAAATTTCTTATGTCATAGCTGAAATTCATGAAGGCATCTGAGGAGGTCATACTTTTGCAAGAATTTTGGCTAAAAGAATACTTCATCAAGGGTATTATTGGCCAACTATGACAGCTGATGCGGAAGATCATGTCAAAAAATGTCCTGACTGTCAAAAGAATATAAGTTTAGATTCTGCTCCAGTTGTTAATTATCATCCATCTACAACTTCAATCACTTTTAACATGTGGGGATTGATATTCTAGGTCCTCTTCCAAAGGTAATTGGAGGATTGCAATTCCTTATGGTTGCAGTAGAATATTTTACCCGATGGATTGAAGCTGAATTAGTAAGCATCATAATAGGAAAGAAAGTTAAATCATTTGTGTGGAGATATATTGTTTGCAGGTTTGGTATTTCAAGAGTAATAATCTTTGATAATGGACGATAATTTGTGGGAAGTCCATTTAAAGATTTCTGTGAAAATCTTGGAATTGAACAAAGGTTAACTTCAGTTGGATATCCACAAACAAATGGATTGGCATAAGTGAGTAATAGGACTTTATTACAAGGTATCAAGAAAAATCTTGGAAAGTACAATAAAAATTGGATAGAAGAAGTTCCAAAGGCATTATGGGCTTACAGAACAACTCCAAGGACTTGAACTGGAGAAACTACTTTCAGTTTATGTTTTGGAGTAGAAGTATTACAGCCAGTTGAAATTAAAGAACCATCCTTCAGAATGATGCAATATGATTTTGAAGAAAATCAAGTTAACAGAATTGGACCTAATTGATGAAATCAGAGTTGAAGCATATCAGAGGGATCAGACGTACAAAAAAATAATTGCTTCTAGATATAAAAAAAGGTAAAACCCAAAAGGTTTCAAGAAGGTGACCTTTTTTTGAAAAAAGCAGATGTTGAGAAACAAGGAAATCTGGGAAACTTAGATTAAAGATGGGAAGGACCATGTATTCTTCTGGAAGTAAGAGAGAATGGAAGTTATCTTCTTTCTAATCTGAATGGTTGTAAACTTCTTAGACCTTGGAATACTTATAACCTGAAAAAGTTTTATGTATGACATATTAGTCTGGTTTTTTGTTGTTCTGGTTTTTTATCATTTTTTTTTCAATAATATGTGCTTCAGGATTCTTTCTATGATATTTATATAAAAGTCTGGGTTATATCTTTATCTTGTTTAAGTTGCAAGTTGATCAGTTTTATTTGAAGTCAGTTTCATTCTCAACTCAGAATTTGCTGAAGAACTCTGGAAGAATATAATTCAGAATATAATCTGGTTCCACACCCTCTGTACTTACACATTGCTTCACCACTTTCAGCATAATTTTCTTCATTTCTTCGTCAAGCGACTGGAACTCTCTAATAAGAATATGCATCACTTCCTTTGTATAGTAACTAGCATATATAGCATCCATCAGAGAGGCTTCAACACTGAATCAAAGCTTTCAATACCGTATGGTACAACAACTTTAGCAACTGTAGCAAGAAAGAGAGTTGTAATAGTTCTAACCTTCTGATTCTCATCATTCAACACATGCTCTATAATTTCCACCAGGGGTTTCAAGTGTGGTAAGACAGCACAATATAATTAAAATAGCAATCCGCTGAACAATCTTAATACCTGTGTAAGGAGCTTACCATGACTTCTTACTCGGGCACATGGTTTTTCAAGAAAAAGTTTTTTAGGAAAGAAAAAAAATGGAATAAATTGAATATTCATTCATCCTGATTACAGAAGTTAAACCTACAAAGAGCTAAACAAAGTTTTCTAGTCATCTCTATTCTACAACAATGTTAGTGTCTTGGCCTACATTATCAATCTTCTCTTTCAGGGAGCTTATCTCTTTTTCTAGAGCCTTGATTCTGCTTTCTTGGCCTTGATTTTACTCTTCAGCTTTGGAATTTTGTTGGTCTGCTCTTCAAGCTTAGCCATCTTTTCTTCAGCTTTTTGGGCATTAGCAACCAACTTTCCTGTAATAGAAATGTAATTGTTCTCCTTGACAGCAAATGAGGAGTGCAGGTTCTTCAAGTTAGCTTCTAATTTCTCAGCACTATCATTTCCTAATAAAACTGGAATATTAATAGCAGATTGAGATTTAAGTTTTTGCTCCAGAGCAGTTTTCTCAGTTAGGAGACCTTAAACATCTCCAAACTACTCTTCAGCAGCCTGAAAGATTCTAAAGAGTCTTCTAGATTTTTACTTATAGTTGCTTCAAAGTCTTTAGCTTCAGTTAAGAACTCAACTTGTTGATCTAGGTTTGATATTTGCTGACTCTGATTATCTAAATTATGCTACTGATACTCCAAGTTGTCAACTTGCTTCAAGAGATCAATTCTTTCCTTTGTAAGCTTTTCATTTTCTCTCTTCAAGGTCGCAGTTTCTTGATCAGATTTTTCCTTAGCCACATCTGATTTTTCACAATGAAGAGAAAATCCAGTGAAAATAGCACTTGCCTACAAGAACAAAATCAAACTATGTTAGTTATTAAAGGCATAGAATTTCTTTTTGGATTTTTACTTACCATGGCACTAACAACAAGAAGAAGATTTGAAAAGGCTTGATTCTTAAGACTTGCAAGAACAGCAGCATCAGTCATCATACTATTAGTTTGAACCAGAGAACTCCAAAATTTGATAAATTCTGAAGTAAATGATATCAGTTCTTCAGCAGTGTTAGCAGAGATTTCCTTCAAGCCATCACCATATCTGGAATTTTACTCTGAAAACTACGGGAATCATTCATTTTTGGCTCAGTCCACTTTTTACATCATCACTTAACAATCAGGATTATAATATACACCTTGATGCCATCATGAACAAAGAACAAAATTACCCACAGCAACATGAAACAATCAAAAATTGCATCACATAACAAAGGTTCAGTATAAATGCTAAAGAATAACAATACAATTAGAAATACAGTATAGTTAAATAACAATATATATGGCTACAAAAAGTTATCACTACCATGTTCATTACAAAAGGAATGATATAATACCATGAACTAGAAAGCCAATAAATGCTCATATTTGTCAATTTTGTTCTTATTCGATCACCACCTACAAACATTCACCATCCAAGTCATGAGATACCTACAGGCATGAGATACCTAAAAGCAAAAAATGCATGAACAAGAGAAAGAGTACAAGGCTATTTCCTTTGTATAAATGGACAATAAAGTAGGCAGTTTTAATCACCTTTCATTGGGATACATCCATCTACATTGTACTGGCCTTGTAATTAGAGCATCCTTGGCCAAATGAATGGGTAAATGTTCCATGATATAGAAAAAACCAGGAATGAAAGTCTTTTCTAGTAGAGATAAAGTTTCAACAAATCTGTCCTGTAGCTTCTTGAGGGAGGACTTAGTTTTAGACTTTTGGCAAAGTTGCCTAAAACACTTAGCAATTCGATTAATAACATGACAACGTTCTTGGGCAATGTTGTTAGAGCTGCCAAAGGAATAAGATGTTGTAACAATATATAGTTGTCATGAGATTTTAAACCATCAACTGTCTTCCTTTTCACTTAACGCTTTGTGACATATGAGAACAATATCCATATGGCACTTGCAAATCCTTAAACACACCTAAGAATCTATCAATTTTGGATCGACACATGGGGCTGGGAGCAACACATAACCATTCCCAGATAGTTTCAAAATGGGATGAAGAGTTTTTTTCATATTCATTAGCTCTAGATCTTTTCGAGCTTTATGTGTGTCATTTGTCCCATTGTTGTCCCCTAATAGTGTATATAGCAGGTTATCGCAAAAGTTTTTCTCAATATGATTTGCATCCAAGTTATGCCTCATGAGATTTGAGGTCCAATATAACAACTCCTAGAATATACTCCGCTTCTTCCAGTTGTAGCTGTTCATGCTCAACTTCTTCTCAAAATCAACCAGGCTTCCCTTCCGCACATCTTCCCTCTTGTATTCAGTGAATGAGTTTTCAAGTTGGTTCAAAATTTCGGGCCTGAGAACCTCCTGGGTAGTCGTTCTCATTTCTAATCCACCGTGGAATGAGACCTTATCCTTACGCAACTTATGACTTGGCTACAAGAATCAACAATGGTAAATGAAACAATATTTTCCACTATTAGGAAGGCTTTAACTTAAACAGTTAACATTAGAAACAGGAATGCTTTATCATTATGCACGGAATACCCTACTAGATTTCTGTAAGTCGGGAAATAGCTAATAGTCCACAATAGGGCAGCCCGCAAACAAAACATTTCCTTGGCGATAGAGTCACACCATTATCCCACAGTTCCTTCAACTCCTATATAAGAGGTTGTATGTAAAGATCGATTTTATTGCCAGGAGATTTAAGATGGTCAATGAATGTTGAACTAGGTGATGATCACTGGGCGATGCCTGGTGTAGACTTTTTCTTTTTGTTTTTTAAATTCATTATTTTGTCATCTAATGTAGTCATTTTCTGTTGATAATTGATACTTATTATTTCAAGAAGAATAAAATATAGTATTCGGCATTAGAAACTAATCATATACTTATATAGAAGAACTCTAAAGCTTTATTTTTTTACTCAATATATTTGTGACAATTGACAAGCAAATAATTTTATAAACTATTGAAATTCATTTTTCCTAATTCCTAAAGAATCTAGGTTGACCAAACCGCACAAAACAAAACAAAAGAAGAAGCAGAAGAACAGTGTGGAAAAAGACAAAGAAAGAAAAGGGGGGAAAATAGAAAGGGAAAAATGAAACAAGTAATGATGATGATGATAAAAAAAATTGGAGATCATCCCAGGAGCAGCACATGAAAAGAGGAAGAGATGACTGTTTTAGAAGGTCAAATCAAAGAGTATAGTACAAAAAGAAACTCTGAAAATTTGTTTCTCAAGATGGAGTTAATAGAAGAAAAAACATATTTCTACTTATTTAAGAGAAAAAAAAAAGTGATATGAAATTCTGCAAATGTTAAGAGTTTACTTTCGCTATTCACCTAATTTTATTACTGTTCCAACTAATGAATAACTAAAAAAACAGCTTTCTTTGAAACGAATAATTTTGGTTTTCAAAACCGATATGTAGTACTAAAAAGATAAAATTTTCAATTCGTAGAATCCCAAACTTTTCTTTTAAATTTCATCTTCCAAACTCTTCAATCACATAAGAACATTCCAGTTCTTCTGGTTGTTCTTGGACCATCCTTCCCCTTTGATGTCCTCTTTGGAATGGTCCTCCTCCTCCCCTTCCCCTTTGTGGTTGAGGATTCCTCATTTGTGATCATACACCTTGAAGTCAAAGAACTTGTGATAAAAAAAATTCTGCAATACCAATTCTCATAACCAAGCCATTATGG
>JAWZTD010045200.1:0-39244 GCA_035221335.1 Echites panduratus | reverse complement strand
TAAAGCCTATATTGCTATCTGGTTAAAGATAACATTAGACTAGGTCAAGACATAGAATTCCTCATATAGAAATCCATAATGAAATCAAGTCTAGGGACTTAAATATGACTGTAAAGATGATAATTACTTATGACATAATCCATGTTGTAATTCATCATTATGGGTCATGCCCAATACATCGTTCTCTAAGGAGGAGTCAGCCAAACCTAAGATGAATGATACCAAGGCCACATTTGGAGATAAAGGTAAGCTCATAACCAGATGCCAAATGCTTGAAATGTCATGGTTTTAGTCATTATGTACCCGATTGTCCAAACAAGAGGGTTATTATTATGATTGATAGGGATAATATGGAATCTTGTAGTGAGAAAGAGGATGAAAGTTGGAGTGGAAATTGTGGTGATACAAATGATAGTGGTAAGAATGATCCTACTTAAGAACAACTCCACATGATGATCAAAAGGGTTCTAAGTGCTCAAACAAAAGAGGAGGAAGATGTACAAAAGGAGAATCTATTTCACTCTTGATGTTTGATTAACAGGAAGCTTTGTAGTATGATTGTTGACAGCGTGTTAATGTTACTAGTTGTTATATTGGTGGATAGATTGAACTTACCATTGATCATCCAAAACCATATAGGCTAAAATGGTTAAATGATAGTGGTGAAGTGAAAGTGGGAAACAAGTTAGAGTTTCATTTTCTATGGGAAAATATAGTGATGACGTGTTATGTGAAGTGGAACCCATGCAAGCAACACATTGTTACTTGGAAGACCATGGCAACATGATAAGAAAGTGACATATGATGGCAACAAGAACAAATATACACTTGAGTTTGGTGGCAAGAGGATTCATTTGAACTCATTGAAACCACATGATGCTTATGTGAATCAAAAGACATTTCTTGAAAAGATAAAAGAGTTTTATGAGAAAAAAGAAAAGAAAGACAAAGAGAGGAAAGAAACAGAGGGAAAAGAAGTTGAGAGTAAAACAAAATGAGAGTGGAATGAAATTGAAAGAGAAAGAAAAGAGAGGAAGAGAAAGAGAAAAAGTTGAAACAAGCAATGAAAAGAAAGTGAGTTTCTATGCAAAAGGAAGAGAAGCAAAAGATGCTTGTGTGAAGATAATTTCTATGGCATTACTTATGTATAAACCTTCTTTGATATCTTCTTCTAATGAGTCTAACACTTCTTGTCCTACTAATATTGATTCTCTTTTGTTGGAATTTAAGGACATATTCTAGGAGGATCTTCCTAGGGAGTTACCACTGATTCATAGAATTGAGCACCAATTTGACTTCATTCCTAGTATACTTCTTAATAATAAGGCTGCTTATCAGACAAACCCGGAATAGACAAAAGAGCTACAACTTCTACCCTATCATGCTTACACTTGGATCAACAAGATGGCCTTTCACTCAAGCAAAGAAACTTCCCCATTAACATTCATAAGATGACAGGGAATCAACTAGCTAAAAGGGTGCAGCCTGTACTTTCGTGCAGAATGGAATTTCAGACTCTATTATCTTAAACATTGACGACACTTCAAGGGGAAATCCAGGTGTATCATGTATCGGAGGACTTATTAGGAAAGGAAATGGACAGTTTATTCATGCATTTCATTAGTGCATTGGTATGAACCCTCATAATATGGCAAAGATTAAAGCTCTAGTTAAGGTATCAGATTATGCTTACATATGGGCTTTAATCAAGTTGTAATTCAAACCTCCTCAAAATGGTTGTAGGGACTTGTGCGGAGTGGTAAAGTGAATTCATGGAAAATGCATGAAATCTTTAAAGAACTCCTATAGCTCCTTTCACAAGGGTCAATTGAACTCATGCATATTTTCCAAGAGGCAAACCATGTTGAAGATAGACTTGCTAAATTTGCCTTTTCATCATTTGCTACCTCTATGTCTTTGATTTCTAATCTTCCGGTTTCAATTCAAGGCTTATTATTTTTAGATAGAGATCATTTCTACTATATTCGTGTGATCTAGCCTTCTTTGGGGAACTTTTAGTAAAAATGTATCCTCTTAATTTCTTGTACTATCTATTTTGTTTAATAAATAATTAGGGGGTCTGCCTAACCCCCACCAACTCGGTGGTTTATATAAAAAAAAAAATAAAGTGTCTCTTCCCTAGACCTAGATTGGATGACATCCTTGATAAACTAAGTGGAAATGTTTGTTTTACCAAAATTGAATTGAAAAGTGGTTAAAACCAAATTAGAATGAAAGAAGGTGATGAGTGGAAAATAGCTTTCAAAACAAAACATGGTCTTTATGAATGGATGGTCATGCCCTTTGGGCTCATAAATGCATTTTGCATTTTTATGAGGTTAGTGAACCACATTCTTAGGGATTGTTTTGTATAGTTCGTAGGGGTGTATTTTGATGACAACTTAGTTTATAGCAAATGCTTGGAAGATCATATTGAATATTTGAGATGTGTGTTTGAAATCCTTAGAAGTGAAAAACTTTATGCCAACTAGAAAAAGTGTTCCTTTTGTTTGCGTAAAATGATTTTTCCTTGTTATAATGTTTATTCTAATGGAATTCATATTGATGACGAGAAAGATAAGGAAATCAAGAATAGGCCAAAGCCTAAAAGAGCAAGTGAGGCAAGGAGTTTTCATGGGTTGACATCTTTCTACAGAAGGTTTGTGCCCAAGTTTAGTACTATTGCAGCTCACGTTACTGAAATTATCAAGGTAAAAGTTAGGTTTAATTGGGGGAAAGTGATAGAATAGTGTACTAGGACAATGACATAAATTTGTATTTATACATTTTTACATTATATATGAGATTGAATTTATTATATTTATTGTTTTCATGAACAGTATTTTTCTGTATTTTTTGACATTAAGTATGTGACTTAATAGTAAAACCCTTTGATGTGATTTTAGAAAATTGAATTGATATTAGATAGAAAACAAGGTCAAATTTCACACCAATTTCATAGGATTCAATTAAGGTTTGGTATGGTCAATTAGAATGACCTGTGAAGCAAATTCTTTATCAACCATTCTCTTGATTTGTAAAGACACATCAATACCTCAACCAAAGTAATTGATATCTTAATTATAATCAGTTGAGAACCCTAAAAGAGTTACCTAAGATCTTGCAAGTTCGATCAAGACGATCAGAAATTCTATCAAAGAGAAGTTATATTTTGATTCAAAATAGATTGTTGTTTGTAATACAATATAAGGATGTATTTATAGTGTTTTAGTTAGCCAAAACACTAATTCATACATCCCATGAGGCTAACGACATATTAGGACACTTAACTTGCCAAAAATGTCAAATAAAATACAAAGAAAACAAAGAAACTTCCATGTTATCTCGATTGGGATTCAGAGCCTGTTAGTATGAATCAGGCTTCGGATAACAGATCTTCAAGTGCCGGATGGTAGCTGGATAAGAGCCAAAATGCTTCTGGAAAATTGGCCAAACTCCCTCTAGTTGATCTAGAGCAGGACAGGCTTTGATTGGCTCCGGATGGGTTAGTTTTCACCTTGTTCCAGCTTTATTTTGCACTTATGTTCCTACTTTGGTTGAGCTTATTTTACACCATTTCTCCACTTCTCTTCCAAACCATTTCTTCTCCATTTCCTTGCCATATTTCATGACATGATTGAAGTATGAAATCAAGTCCATTTGGCCTTCACATGTTGTGACATTTCAAAAGGTTCAAGTTTTCAAAATCTTCATCAAGTTGAAACTTGAAATATAGATCTTTGTATTTTAGCTTCCACACTTCAAGCTTTCTTTCACCAATTTGGCATCAACAATAAGTTCTTTTTCTTGGATTTGTTTCAAGGTAAATACCACCAAGGTCTTCTTAATCTTAGAAACCTCATGCTTGTATTTAGAATACAAATCTCTTTCATAAGCATGACGGCTTGAATCACTTTCCATGTCTTTGTCTTTTGATAACCTCCAAGTTGATTCAATCAAAGTTAGCTTGGCTCTCGGATCCTATCGTCCCCCCTCACTTCAAAAGGATTTATCATCAAATCTTCATGTCTTGAAATGTAGACTTTTTCAAGATTCATTGTTATTTCAATCAAGATTCCTTGGGCTCCATCATCCCCCCTCACTTAAAAAAGATTTGTCTTCAAATCTTCAAATCCTACATTGAGAGAAGAATGATTAATCACATCAATGGAAACATCATAACAGTAGTTAACATATTGCTCTATACTATCAAAGATTTGATAGATGTCTTTCTCCGTGGAAGTTGTTACACAATAACGCTTTACCATTCCTTTCTCCGTAGGCCGTGGTCTTTTTTTGATGGATATGTACATTTCATCTATAAAAACTTTGTTATTAGAAGACACATACAAAAGAAGTACTATCTTCTAAACTCCAAGGAAACAATATTCTACCTTGTAAGTCAACTTTCCATTGGAATATGATCCCATAAAGCATGAAACATCAAAACTTTAAAGATGGAGTTCTACATGTCAAGAATGGAGTTCATACATGTCAAGCTCAAGAAATTCTCAATCCTTGCAATTAATCCACAATTAGACCAATAAGCATTGACCAAAAGAATTCCAAATTTTCAATTTTTACACATTAAGATCAAGAAACAATTCCTTTTCATTTTATATGCAAATGTCTCATGTAAAACTTCAAAATGGTTAGCATTGTAATCATTGAAAGACAAGAAATGTTCCACAAATTACCCAACTCTCTATTGTTGGCACAAAAAGTATGATCCATCCCATCACGTGTTTCCACCAAACTTGCTAAATAGAGATAACATAAATAGCAATCATCTTGTTATCAATATTATGAAGCACCTAAACTTCTTCAAAGAACAATCGATCACCGAAAATCTCCTCTTCACATCATGTTAACAAGTTTCTTCCATTCATTGTAGGTCTCTTTTTCATATGTAATCATAAGACATGTTATGAGATACCATGAAAGGAATACGGCTTCAAAGGATCAACAAGTCAAGTGTGAAGAAAACTTGAAGGCAATGATGTTCAAAGCATGAAGAACAACTTGATTTGAAGACCAACTTTAACAAGGAAGATTTGATGGAAGTAAAGAAGCTTTAAAGTCTTGTAGTATAACATCAATTTTCTGGTGGAAGGGCTTTATTTCATGTCCAAAATGCATCCAATTTGAAAGGAATTCAAAACTACATGAGACATGAATGAAATAGAGCCAAAAGAGTGAAGATACCAAGTAGGATAAAAGCCATTAGCGGCAGCCATAAGTGAGCCAACTCCTGACCAAAACAGCCCTAAAATGATCTGCAAACCGGTGGCTATAAGGTGCATGGTTAGGTGCCCTGCCTGGCTCCAGACAGGAGGAGAAGTGGTGGCAGCCGGCTGCGGATCCTAGTTGCCTGGTGTCAGACAGCTCGCTTCCCTCAGCGGCAAGCTTGGTTTTTCTTCATTTTTAATGTTTTTTTTCTTGTTAGTTTAAGGGTGTTTTTATATAATTAACATCATAATAGGACCTAATTAGGGTTTAATTGAGTCATTGGTTATAAGAACTTCATGTTTTGTAATCAAACATAATTTTTAAATCATGAATTAAACACATTTCTCTTTGAGAGTTTTCTCTTTGCAAGATCAAACGTGATCTTCTTTCAGTGCTTGTTCTCAGAATCCTTCTAGTTTCTTGGACAGATATTAGGGCTTTTTACATTTTTTGTTTTGGTGTGATTAGTCTAACAAAATCACGTCATTGGTTTATGTTGCAAGACAACATAGGTCAATGAAACAACCTTGAT
Source organism: Echites panduratus (assembly GCA_035221335.1). Classification (NCBI taxonomy): domain Eukaryota; kingdom Viridiplantae; phylum Streptophyta; class Magnoliopsida; order Gentianales; family Apocynaceae; genus Echites; species Echites panduratus. The sequence goes on along the minus strand of JAWZTD010045200.1, from coordinate 33,483 downwards.
CTTTGATGAAGTCTCGAGAATTTATCTATATGATCGGAACCTTGGAGTTGGGCCATTGATATGAGAAACTTTAGTTCCACGGGATGATATCATCTTGGTATCAAAGCTTAGGCTATTCATCTTAGATTGGACTATCTTAATTGCTTTCTTTGTGTTGTGTTAAGATCATATTTGTTTCTTTGAAAATCTATGACCTTACGTTTGTGATTTTTGTTTTGTTCTATCAAATCTATCTTACTTCTTATCTTGTGATGAATTGTGTTTGTGTGGATCAAGAATAAGGCCAAAAGTAATTGTTGATTCAATTTGTTAAGTGTTTCTTCATCTACTTTTATCTCTACAAAAGAAAAATACAAAGAAAAAAAGAAAAGAAAGACCAAAAGAAAGAAAAACAGAGCAAGAAAATTCAAAAAAAATTAAAGTGAGAAGGAAAAATTTTGAAAATCCTCCAAAAATTTTTGAAATTGTTGATATCTTGCCTAATTTGTTGAATTGAGATGGAGTTCTTGATGTTTTGAATGTGACTTGCCTCTTGTTTGAGTCAAATTGAGATCAAAGGACTTGACTACACAAATTGGTATTGCAAAGATTATTTTGATCACAATTCTTTGAACTCTAAGTATTTGATTAAATTCTTTTCATATATCTTTTGACTCTAAGTGCATAATTCATTGCTCATTGTCCTAAATCTTTGAAACTCTTATATCTTTGGTTCTAGTTGTTGACAACTATTGACTAATTGATTGAGTTTTCTAGACTACTTGACATTATTGCCTAAGTTGTTTGCACTTGTTCATTAGAATTGTTCAAAAACTTGAAGAAGGGTTGAGAGTGGAAAAATGCTGAGTGAAGTGAGATCATTAGAGTGAGTAAAAGGTGTGAAAGAGAGCTATACACCAGTGAACGGTGAGGCTATATACAAATTGTCTTGCTTTATTGTTTTGTTAATTTGTGAAGGTGAATCATGTCAAGAAGATTATCTCAAGTGGATCAAGCAAAAGGAGTTGAAAAGAGATGTTATCCAAGTAGAAGATGTGAGTATGAAGAGTGTAATGATGATGACTACTTTGACTATGTTGAGGAAGTGAGGCCAAGAAGGGATATCTAGATATCTATTACTTAAGTTTTGAAGAGTGTTGGGAACTACCTTGAATTACTGGAGTTAAACATGATGGGAACTAACATCAAGAAAGATATTGACGCTTCACTGGCTATATTTTTCAAGGGGTTGAGAATGGAAATCAAGAAAGACTTGAGCCACATCTTTTAGTTGATTTTGATTAAATAGTACAAATGGCCACACAAGTTGAAAGAAACTTGAAGAAAAAGAAGTCATCTTACGGGAGAACTTATGCATGCTCAAATCATGTTTCTTCTTCATCAAATAAAGTACAAAGTGATTGGTCAAGGAAGGAACAAGCCAAATGCTTTGTATGCAATGAAGTTAGACGTGGAGTATCAAAATACCTAACATGGAAGAAAATGGTGAGTAAAAAGGAAGAGACCACAACCACCATTGAAGAAAAGATTGAAGAAGAGAAACAAAAAAGTGAAGAAGATGAACAAATTCATGACATTCCACTTTAAGAATGTTTTGAGAAGGATCAAATGCAAGAGACTTCTAGTGAAGTGAAGAAAGATGATGAATGCTTAACATTTCATAAAGAGGACAACAAAGGAGAAGGCACATTTGTTGTGAAATGTGTGGTATATGAGCATCCTTGTTACATGGTGATTGATAATGGAAGAGAGGTGAATATGGATAGTCAATATTGGGTGGATTGTTTGAGACTTAAATACACGTAACATCCAAATCCTTACAAACTTCGAGGAATAGATGAGAAAGAAGAATTTGTGGTTGAAAAACAAGTAGTGATTTCATTTTTTATTGTGGGTTATGAGAATGAAGTATTATTTGATGTGGTATCCATGAAGGAAGGACATTTGTTGTTGGGAAAACCATGGCTAGTTCAAAAGGAAGCAACACTTGAAAACCACGTCGAAAGTATGTCTTCAAGAAGGATAGGAAGAAGATGCATTTTGTTTCTATATCTCCTAAGGTGATAAAAAAGGAACAAATGAGGTTGAATAGAGGATTGGAAACATTCTATAGGTGGAGAATAGAGATTTCAGTTGCTAAGAGTGAAGAAAATAAGAGTTGACAAGTGAGAAAAATGAGAGGGAAAAATGTCTTGAGAAGCAAGAAATGAAGAAGAAAAACAAGAGAGAGTCAACGAGGTAAAAGAGATGGGGCAAGAAAGGGAACTCGAGGCAAGAAAGAGGTTGAAAGAAAATAATTGAGCGAAGAGAAAGAAAAATCATTTAAAAAAAAAATAGAGAATGAGAATGCTTTGGTAAGAACATACAAAGATGTCTTGATTTCTAATCCTAACACCAAGTGCGGATACCATTGTACCAAACTTTCAGGAATTTGAAAAGTTAATCAAGAAGAAATATGGCAATGAACAAGTGACGATGAGTAAGATGTTACAATGGTATCCGCACTTGGTGACAAGTTGTTGAAATTGGAGCAAGAAAGACTATTGTCCATGGTGAGGTGTGATGGAAGAAATGCTTATGATATGTTTAAGCAAGATACTCCTGTTACATTACTTGAACATAATGATTAATTGATTAAAGAAATCATGCTTTGTACTTCACTGAGTATTCTTACAGCTTTCATGGACTTCAAAATTGTGAAGGAATCTTATGTGAACCAATGTGAATTTGAACATGAAAGAATGTTATGTTTGGTTAGGTATGATTTTGGAAATTGATGTGATTCTTGCACTAGAAATTAACCCAACATTCATATAATGTCACACCAAGAAAAGGAAGATTACATGAAGGGTTTTTTTTTGGGGGTAATTAGAATGACCTATGAGAATTAAATCTCATCAACCATTCTCTTGATTTGAAAGACTATTCAACACCCTAATCCCTTAATGGTTAAAAGCCCTAGTGTAATTCTCTAAGAACCCTAAGAGAGTCTCACAAGAATCTCACAAGAAGTAGCACAAGAGTGCGAGATTGAAAGTTGAATGAACATTAATTAGGGTTCTTACACATAGGAAGGGTATTTATAGAGTTTTTGGTGTAAGGCCTCCTAGCAGATAAGTTTACCTGAAAACAATTACAAAAGGATTTCTAGACTACATAAAATAAGCAACTATGACTCCTAAATGATCAGAAAATCGTGGCAAATAAGTTTAGGTGAAAACAATTACAAAAGGATCCCTAGATTACATAAATAAGCAACTATGACCCCTAAATGATCACAAAATCGTGGCCGGGAGCAGGAGTAGCTGGTGCCGGATGGGATGAAGCTGGCCCCGGATGGTGGTGGCAGGTGCCAGACAAGAAGTGGTGGAGAGCTTTCTATTTTAGCTGCGATTGGAAGAGCTATGATGTCCAGAGCCGGATGGAAGCTGGCAGGTGCCGGACAGGCTACTTTTTGTGCACCTTCCTTCTTTATTTTTCTTGCCATTCTTGCACCTTTCATTCCTTGACTTCAATTCAGATTTAGGGTAAGGTTCCAAGTGTTTTGATCTTCCAAAGATGTTATATCCCAAAGTCTTTTTGTTTCACATTCATCCTCAAATTTGGTAGCCCCAAAGATAGCTTCAAAATCAAGTTGTTCTTCCTTCTTTTGGAGGTTTGCTATGAAAGCCTTCTTCAACTTGGATGCTTGTCCATTAGGCATTGAGGGAGCTTGGTGTCCATCATTCCTCGTCTCCTCGGAAGGACTCATCCTTGAATTTTCACCATTTATATTAAAAGGAGATAAGTCACTCACATTGAAAGTTGAGTTAACATTGCATTTACCTTGCAAGTCGACTTTATAAGCATTGTCGCTGACTTTCTCAACAATTTGAAAAGGCCCGTCTCCTCTTGAGTCAAGCTTTGTCTTAATTGCTTGAGGGAACCTTTAATTCCTCAAGTGAATCCACACCCAATCTTTGATCTCGAAAGTGACTTTCCTTTTACCATTGTTATGATGGTGAGTAGTCCTTTGGTTTTGCACTTGTATGTTTTCTCTTTACTTGGCATGCATTTACTTGACCAATTCGGCCTTTTTATGCCCATCTAAACTTTGCAACTCATTCGAAGGTAAAGGAATTAAATCCAAAGGGGTTAATGGGTTAAAACCATACACTAACTTCAATGGAGAAAAATGAGTAGAATAATGCACACAACGATTATATGCAAATTCAATAAATGCTAGGCAATCTTCCCATGATTTTAAATTCCTTTTGATTATAGGCCTTAACATAGTACCCAAGGTTCTATTAACGATCTCGGTTTCTCCATCCGATTAGGGATGACACGTGGTCGAAAGCAACAACTCGGTTCCAAATGTACCCCATAGCAGTTTCCAAAAATGACTTAGAAACTTGGTATCCCTATCACTTACAATGGTTCTAGGAATGCCATGTAGTCTTTCTACTTTCTTGAAAAATAGGTATGCAATATTGGTGGCATCTTTGATAATCTATCAACTACCACAAAAATGGAGTCCTTACCCCTTCTAGACCTAGGTAATCCCATCACAAAGTCCATAGATACATCCTGCCAAGGAGCATTAGGAATAGCTAAGGGCATGTACAAACCGTGTGGTTTTAGGGTAGACTTGGCCTTTCTACATGAAATGCAAGTTTCACAAACCCTTAATCACATACTTTTTCTTGTGTGGCCAATAGAAGTGCTCCTTCAAAGTAGTCAAAGTTTTAGTTATGCCAAAATGTCCCATTAATCCTCCAACATGACTTCCAATAACAAGTAATCTCCTCAATGAACACTTAGGAATGCACAACTTATCTTCCCTAAACAAGTATCCATCATGCAAGTAAAATTTATCACATGCACCTTTACTACTTACATCAATCATGCCTTTGAAATTCTCATTATCTTCATACAATTCTTCCAAAAATTCAAATCCCAAAAACTTAGCACCAAGGGTTGAAAGCAATGTGTGCATCCACTACTAATTTCTCCTTACCTTGCTTGTACTTGATAATGTAGGGAGACATCTCAATGAATTCCATCCACTTGGCATGATGCTTGCTTAGCTTTTGTTGCCCCTTTAGATGCTTCAAAGATTCATGGTCCGAGTGGATAACGAATTCTTTCGGCCAAAGATAGGGTTGCCAATACTTCATAGACCTAACCAAAGCAAAAGGTTCCTTGTCATATATGGAATAATTTTAAGTAGCCAAATTCAATTTTTCACTAAAATAGGCTACGGGCCTTCCTTTTTGCTTAAGATTAGTTCCTATTCCAACCGCGGATTCATCACATTCAATTTTGAAAACCTTAAAAAAATCAGGGAGAGCAAGGATAGGGGCACAAACAAGTTTAGATTTAAGCAATTTAAAAGCCTCTTCTTGCTATTTATTCCAACTAAACATTACCTTTACCTTTATGATTTCCATAAGGAGGGCCGCAATAGTGCTAAAGTTAGGGACAAACCTTCTATAGAAGGATGCCAACCCATGCAAACTTCTTACCTCACTTGAACTCTTAGGTCTAGGCCATTTGTCAATTGCTTTGATCTGTTCTTCATCCATATGAATACCATTAGGCGTAACAATATATCCAAAAAAGTGACTTCAGGTAAACAAAAATTACACTTTTTCAAATTTACAAACAATTAGTCCTTCCTAAGTATTTCAAATACAGTAAGCAAATGCTCAACATGCTTACTTATGCTCTCACTATACACCAATGTACGATCAAAGTAGACTACGACAAACTTACCAATGCATTGCTGAAGAATATGATTCATTAGTCTCATAAATATGCTTGGTGCATTTGTGAGTCCAAAAGGCATTACCAACCACTCATACAAACCATGCTTGGTTTTGAAAGTAGTTTTCCAATCATCTCCTTTATTCATTCTAATTTGATGATATCCATTTTTCAAATCTATCATGGACAAACATTTACTTCCACTCAACTCATCAAGCATATCATCTAAACTAAGAATGGGAAAATGATACTTTAACATGATTTTGTTGATTACTCGACAATCCTCGCAGATGCTCCATGTCCCTTCTTTCTTTGATACAAGTAACATTAGTACCGTACACGGACTTAAGTTTTCTCTCATGTATCCCTTCTCAAGAAGTTCTTTCACCTACTTTTGGAGTTCCCTAGAATCCTCCAGATTTGTTCAATAGGCTGCGTTGTTTGGGAGGGGTATACTCAGAATAAAATCAATTTGATGTTCAATTCCTCAATGTGATTCTTGTGATTGAAAGTTAACCCAACATTCATACAATGTCACACCAAGAAAAGGAGGATTTCATCTAGGGTTTATTTTTGGGAGTAGTTAGATTGACCTATGAGAATTAACTCTCATCAACCATTCTCTTGATTTGAAAGACAATTCAACACCCTAATCCCTTAGTGATTGAAAGCCCTAGTGTAATTCTCTAAGAGAACCTTAAAAGAATCTCACAAGAAGTAGCACAAAAGTGCAAGAAGGATTTCTTCCTTTGAAAGTTGAATGAACATTAATTAGGGTTATTACACATAAAATGGGTATTTATAGAGTTTTTGATATAAGCCCCTCTTAGAAAATAAGTTTAGGTGAAAACAATTACAAAAGGATCCCTACACTACATAAAATAAGCAACTATGACCCCTAAATGATCACAAAATTGTTGTTGGGAGCAGAAGTAGCTGGCGCCGGATGGGATGAAGCTGGAGTTGAATAGGGGTGGCGGGCACCTGACAAGAAGTGGTTTAGAGTGCCGGCTACCTTCTATTTCAGTTGGGATTGGAAGAGCTATGATGTCCGACACCGGATGGGCTACTTTTGTGCACCTTCCTTCTTTATTTTTCTTGCCATTCTTGCACCTTTCATTACTTGACTTCAATGGTAGATTAGGGCTTGGTTGCAAGTGTTTTGATCTTCCAAAGATGTTATATTCCAAAGTCTTTTTGTTTCACATTGATCCCCATATTTGGTGAACCCAAAAATAGCTTCAAAATCAAGTTGTTCTTCCTTCTTTTGGAGGTGTGCAATGAAATCCTTCTTCAACTTGGATGGTCGTGCTCTAGTAATCGGTCCAATAGGCACTGAGGGAGCTCATGATATATGTGAAAAGGGTGTTCTTGTTAATTCTTCTAAGCCCGATTACATTATTTTTATGGGAGAAACCGATTGTGTATTTCTAAGAATTTGAAGAAAATTTTGAAGGATTTTGCATTTGTGAAAGAAAATGAACATGTTTGTGTACTTGTGCTTAATGATTCAAAACAAGTGGAATATGTTGAATCCTATAGTCATGTTGAACCTTTATTTGAAGGGAATGCTTTCTTTATACCTTCAGATTCTATATATGATTTGTTCAAAGTTGAGCTTGATGGAATTACTTTAGATGCACATTCAATTATCTTGAATGACTTGGAATTCTTGTGGAAACACGTTCTTGGAACTTATATAAATAGAATTTCTAAGTTCATTTTGGATGATCGATTGTTATGGATTTTTTATGTTGTCGGTCTTGATGATAATTGGTATCTTTGTGGAGTACTGTGCCTATTCTTGAAAGATTCTAATTGCTTGACTAACTTGTTTGAAATGTATTTCATTGTGAGTAGTGGGAGAAATTCTAAACAATTGAATTATCACTCTTTGTTGAGACTTGTTGAGAAAGCGTCTCATGTTAAGAAGTTGCCTTTTGAGGAAGTTTAGGAACTTCATGATTTTCATATAGACATGACTGCTTGGTTTGTATTTCTTTAGTTGATTCTTAAATTCAATGCTTATGAGTTTCATGATAGCATGCCTAGAGTTGATACTCTATGTGATTTTGAATGTTCCAAGCATGAAAAATCCTTGAAGTTATTGAAGCTTGAGAATTATGACATGGAGTGTATAAGACATGTTAGTCCTAAACCTTTGAATGTATTGTCTAAAAAGCATGTTGTAGGACTACATATGAAGAAAACACCTATGGTTGTCGGTGAATGCTTATTTAAATCTTGTAAAAAAGTGTTTCGTGATGACAAATTGTTCTTTAATGATATTGAATATTCTTTTGTTGAAGGTGACAATCAGATTGTTAAGTGCTTAGTCTTCATTCGGCTTGTTTGCTGGAATTACATGATGATATGGATTGTACTTTATGCTAACAATAGAGAAATGCTGAGATTTTTGGAACATTTTTTATCCTTTCATGATCACAATGTTAACCATCTTACATTGGAATTTGGCATATGTGAGAGTTATCTTATTGTTAATCCTATGCATATGTTTGATGATTTAGATGGAAGACTTGTGTATACTTTGAAAGAAAATGTTTCTTGAGCATAATGTGTCACAATTCCAGATTTGATATTCTTTTATTCCATGAATTATGTTGTCATAAACCAATGGGATTTAAGAATTGTGATTTGATGACTAGAATTATGTATTTTTGGAGCTTACCCTACATGAAATATATGTTTGAAAGTCTTCTATTTAATCCTTATTGGAGTAATAAACCAATGGAAGTTATGAGTGATATTATCCTATATCCTTTGAGTTTAAATTGGATGGTGTTCTCTTCTTATAGGGAGATTAGCCATAGATCTTTTTTTTTCAACCAAATTAGTACCGATACTATTCACAAGCTGCCATAGTGATACTTCTGATCACTTTGTGGCAATTTTTCAACCAAATTAGTATAAAAAACAAGGAAATTTTCACCAAAAAGTTATGTTTTTGGCCGAAAAATTGGTGTTAAGTGATCGGAACTATCACTTTGGTAGCTCGTAAATAGTATGGGTACTAATTTGATTGAAAAAATGATCAGATATTACAGTTGACTTTAACCAAAAGATAGGGTACCACTATGCCAATATCCTTTTCTTATATTATTAGTTTTGATGAGAAGGAATACAAACCAAAAAGGAAAGACCACCACCTTAGAAGAAGGGGATGGTAAGGTATTATTGTATTACAACTTCCATGGAGACACTTGATAAGTATTCTTTGAATATGTTTTCAATCAATGTTAGTAAAAGTTCTCCTTTTCATGTAGGACTTGGAGATTCGAGGATGAATCTTTTTGAAGAGGGGGGATGATGTAGACCAAAGAGCTTTGATTGAGACAATATGGAAATGTGCTTATTAAAAATAAAGTTTATATTTCAAGGCTTGAAGATTTGAGGACAAATCTTTAATAAGAAGGAGGTGATCATGAGATCCCATGGAAGGAATAAGGCTTCAACTGATCAACAAGTCAAGTGTGAAGAAAGCTTGAAGACAATGATGTTCAAAACATGAAGAACAACTTGATTTGAATACCAACTTTAATGAGGAAGATTTGATGGAACTAAAGAAGTTTTAAAGTCTTGTAGCATAACATCAATGTTCTGGTGGAGGGCCTTTATTTTATGTCCAAAATGCATCTAATTTGAAAGGAACTCAAAACTACATGAAACATGGATGAAATGGAGCCAAAAGAGTGAAGAAACCAAATGGGAGAAAAGCCATCGGGTGCCAGCCATAAGTGCTTGACCAAAATATCTCCAAAATGAGCAGCAAACTAGTGGCTATTCGGTGCATGTTTCAGTGCCTTGCCTGGCACCAGACAGGAGGAGAAGTGGTGGCAGTCCACCGGATCCTAGTTGAAAGGGGTCGAACAGCTTGCTTCCAATAGCGGTAAGCTTCGCTCTTCTTCATTTTTAATGGTTTTTTCTTGTTAATTTAAGGGTGTTTTTTGTCATTAACATCATAGGACGACCTGATTAGGGTTTAGTTGAGTCTTTGGTTATAAATACTTCATGTTTTGTAATCAAACATAATTGTGAAATCACGAATTAAACATATTTCTCTTTGAGAGTTTTCTCTTTGCAAGATCAAACATGATCTTTTTAGAGTGTTCATTCTTAGAATCCATCAAGGTTTCTTGTACTTTTGGGCGGGGTCTGATTAGTCTAACAAAATCAAGTCATTGGCTGATGTTGCAAGATAACATAGATCAATGAAACAACCTTGATCTTTGATAAAGCCTTGGGAATTTTGCTATGTGATTGGAACCTTAGAGTTAGCCCATTGATATGAGAAACTTCAATTCCATGGGATCATAAAAGTCATGTCTTGATTCTCAAGATTTAGCAATCTAAAAAATTAAACATGTTTATCACAGTTAATAACACATAGAATATCATCTCTCGTCATGAATCCAAGAATCAACAAAAGATATCATCTCTCATTCATGTTTCTTTCAAAATATCAAGTTTCGAAACTTCCTTAAAATTCAAATTCCCTACAAGATATGATTTTTTGCAAATCTCAGTGAAGCAATGTTTCTCACAAGGTAAGAATCGCTTACCATATGCACGTCAAAGAAGCATTCTCCAGACAAGATAACCAAGAATTCCCAATCAACAATGGATGTGCATATTAAACCACAAAAATTCAATTTGTCAACAAGAATCTTAACATCAAAGATCCACAAAACTCTATCATCTAAGACACATTTAGAATTTCCATTCATATGTATCTCAATGACAAACTTACACATGTAAATTAAGCAATTTGAAGCATAGGAATGTTTCATCTTTAATTTTCCAAGGAATTAAATGGTCAATAAGTCATATATGGAATTCTTTTCCAATATCAAAGCATTTTCCTCAAACCAAAAGCCACCATGCTTATAGAATTCAAGATAACCAACTTGTTTACCAACACTAAGCACAATAGAGTACAACCTAAACAAGATAAACTTAGAATCAACAATGAGTACTCATATTATACCATAAAGATAGAAGTTTGAATCAAGAATTGCAATGTCAAAAATCCATAAGATATGGTCATCCAAGACAAACTTCGAAAGTCTACTCATATATGATTAAAGAATGTGCCTCCACAAGAATTCCAAATAATTCCAAACAAAAAAATGTTCTATCATGCTCTTACCATGAATTTCAATGATCAAAAGGTCATATTTGGAATTCATTGACATTTTCCAAGCACTTTCATCCATAAATGATTCAATATGCTTATAGAATTCTCCACACACAATTTGTGTATCAACAACAAGCACATTTCCACTACCATTTTCATGTTCACAATGATTCACATAAGACTCCTTAACAAATTTGAAATCAATGAACTTTATAGCAAGACTTAAAGAAGTACAAGACATGCTTTCTTTAAACAATTAATCATTATGCTCAAAACATTCAACAATAAGCCCTTCCTTATAAACATTATAAGCATTTCCACATTCATATCTACCTAAAGCTAACAATCTCTCATGGTCAAACTTCAACAACTTATCACCAAGTGTAGATATGAGAGTGTACCATTTTAGCTTCTCACTTTGTCCTAGCCAAATTCCTTTTGGTGTAGTTTCATTCAATTTCTTGAAATTTCGGTACAAGAACACTAAAAGAAGATTGATTAGTGTTAGAATTGGGAGTAAGGATCAAAACTCTTTCACTTTCCCTTTCCTTTTCACTCTCAATTTTCTCTTCTTTCATTTCTTTTCTCACAATCTCTTTTCTATCTCAAGTTCCTTTTCTTGTTCATCTTCCCTCTCATTATCTTGCTTCTCAAGATCTCTTTTTCCTTCAATCAAATTTTTTTTATTTCTCTCTCTTTTTCTTTCAAGCACTTGTTTATCCATTTCTTTTCTTTCTTTCTCATCATGGAGTACCCTCTTATGTTCTAGAAGTTTCTCTTGATATTTATAAGCCCCTTGTGGTGTCAAGGAATTCAAATGAATCCACCTTCCTTCATTAATGAAAGAGTACTTATGTTGACAACGATCATATGTAGCTCCTCTTTCAATTTGCCAAGGCCTCCCTAGCAACAAATGAGTTACTTGCATAAGAATCACTTCACAAAGCACTTCATCCTTATTCTTCCTTGTGGAAAAAGGAAACCTCCCTTGTTTGTCAACCAAAACCTCTTCACCCCTATACAACCTTTGTAGCTTATAAGGGTGTAGACATTTCTCACAATCAAGTTGCATTCTCTCCACCACATATTGACTCACCAAATTTACATTGCTCTCAAGATCAATCATCAAACTACATATTTTCTGATGTGATTTTGAAATTGAGCTTTCAATTAGAATGCAAACAAAAGTTCAAACTCACACCTAATTTCCAAGATTCAATTAAGAGTTGTTTTGATAGTTGATTAGAATAACCTATGAAGCAAACTCTCAATTGACCATTCTCTTGATTTGTAAAGACAAATCAAAACCTCAACCAAAGTAATCGACATCCCCATTTGAAATCACTCAACAATCCTAAAAAGTCTCCTAAGGTCTCACAAGTTTGATTAAGATGATAAGAAAATTTCTCTTAAAGAGAAGTAGTTGTAATTTGATTTCAATCTAGGTTATGTTTTGAATACAAAATAAGAAGTATTTATAGTGGTGATCCGTCCTAACCCTAATTACATTGTTTTAAGGTGATAATGACCTAAGACACCCTTCAAATTATGAAGAAAACAAGTTAAAACTGAGCTAAAATGCAAAATGGTCATGGTTGGAAGAGCTTGGTCCAATACCAAGCAACATTGATCCGGCGTTGGATGACCATTCCTCTCCTTGATCTGGTGCCAAGCAATGCACTGGACAGCAAGCCGGGTGTCTTCTATTTGGAGTAAAATTTGTTGCAATTTGGTCTCAATTAGAGCAGGTGTCGGCTCCCCTTTAGCGGGCGTTGGATGGTGCCTCTTCATTCCAAGTTTCTCCTTTATTTTGGCTTCCTTTCTTCATACTTTCATGGAGCTTTGATCCCTCATCATCTTGAATGATTTCTTGGTTTGAATTGAAGCATTCATTCCCCTTCAATGTTGTTATATTCCTCAACTTCAAGTTAACTTGATCTTCATGAAATTTATTCTTCTCCAAAATGGCTTCTAAATCAAGTAACTCTTCCCTTTTTCGCATGAATGTGTTGAATGCCTTTCTCATCTTTGAAGTCTTTGATCTTGTGATTGAACCTTGGAGCATTGAAGGGACTTGGTTTCCATCATCCCCACTCGTTGCTCAAGAGGATTCGTCCTTTAATCCGTATCACCTACATCAAAAGGAGACAAATTACTTATATTGAAAGTAGGACAAACATTTTACTTGCCTTGCAAATTCACTTTGTATGCGTTGTCATTTATCTTCTTGATCACTTGAAATGGACCGTCACCCCTTGGTTCGAGCTTTGACTTTCGAGCATGTGGAAAACGTTTCTTTCTCAAATGTATCCACACCTAATCTCCAACTTCGAATTTCTTCTTCCTTCTTCCCTGTTATGTTGTTGTGCATGTCTTTGGTTTTGCAATTAGATATTTTCCTTTGCTTTTGCATGAAGTTGCTTAACCAAATTCTTTGTTGCACCATCTAGACTATGAATGTCACTCAAAGGTAAAGGAGTTAGATCAAAAGGAGTTAAAGGATTAAATCCATACACCAATTCAAAAGGAGAGAACTGTGTGGAAAAATGGACATATCTATTACATGCAAACTTAACAAATGGTAAGCAATCTTTCCAAGATTTCAAATTCCTTGTAAGGATTGATCTCAAAAAAGTGATTAATATCCTATTGGCTACCTCTGTTTGCCCATCGGTTTGAGGATGGAAAGTAGAAGAAAATAGTAATTTTGTTCCCAGCCTTCCCCATAGCAGCCTCCAAAAGAGACTCAAACACTTAGTATCTCTATCACTCACAATGGTTTTTGGGATGCCATGAAGTCTTATCACCTCTTTGAAAAAACAAATTTGCAACATGAGATGCATCATCAATTTTTGAACATGCAATGAAATGTGCCATTTTTGAAAATCTATCAACAAAGACAAGAATGGAATCTTTACCCTTTCTAGTTTTTGGCAATCCAAGAACAAAATCCATTGAAGCATCCTCCGGCAATCCAAGAACAAAATCCATTGAAGCATCCTCCCATGGCACTCTAGGAGTGGGTAGAGGCATGTGAAAACCATGTGCTTAAGAGTTGATTTAGCCTTCTTACACACAATGCATGTTTCACAAACTTTATCCATATCCTTTTTTATATGTGGTCATTAAAATTGTTCTTTCAAAACAACTATTGTTTTAGTTTTTCCGAAATGTCCCATAAGGACCCACTATGACTTTCAACAAACAACAATTTTCTCAAGGAACATTTAGGAATACAAAGCTTATCTTCTCTAAACAAGTATCCATCATGCAAATAGAAATTCTCACAGGGATTCTTCTCACAAGCAACAGACCACTTCTTAAAATCATCATCATCCATATACAACTCCTTGACAAATTCAAAACCAAGCAATTTAGCCTCCAGAGTTGAAAGCAAAGTGTGCCTTCCAGAGAGTGCATCCGCTACCACATTTTCTTTACCTTGCCCATAGTTGATGACGTAGGGAAACATCTCTATGAATTTCACCTATTTTGCATGTCTCTTGCTCAGCTTTTGTTGGCCTTTGAGGTGCTTTAAAGACTCATGATCCATATGGATAAAGAACTCCTTGGCCCACAAGTAAGATTGCCAATGTTGTAGTGACCTAACAAAAGATAACAACTCCTTGACATATGTAGATTAATTCAAAGTAGGTCCACTCAACTTTTCACTAAAATATGCTAGAGGTTTTCCATCTTGCATTAACACCATTCTAATCACCAACCCCAAAGCACCACACTCAATTTCAAAAATCTTTGAAAAATCGGGTAAAGAAAGGATAGAGGAACTAGCTAACTTAGACTTTTGTATTTGAAAAGCTTTCTCTTACTCTTTCCCATAATTAAACTTCACTTTTTCCTTAATCATTTCAGTAAGAGGAGCTGCAATAGTACTAAAGTTGGAAACAAACCTTCTATAAAATGATGCCAAACCATGAAAGCTTCTTACCTCACTTGCACTTTTAGGTGTTGGCCATTCCTTGATTGCTTTTATCTTCTCCTCATCCACATGTATCCCATTAGGAGTAACAATATAACCAAGAAAAGTTATTTTAGACAAGCAAAAAGAACACCTTTTCACATTGTCATATAGTTTCTCACTCCTAAGAATATCAAAAACACATCTCAAATGATCCACATGATCTTCCAAGCATTTGCTATAAATCAAGATGTCATCAAAATACACCACAACAATTTTGCCAATACAATTCCTAAGAATGTGATTCATTAATCTTGTAAAAGTGCTTGGAGCATTTGTGAGCCCAAAGGGCATGACTAGCCACTCATAAAGACCATGTTTTGTTTTGAAAGTAGTTTTCCACTCATCACCTTCTTTCATTCTAATTTGGTGGTAGCCACTTTTCAAATCAATCTTAGTAAAATAAACACTCCCACTTAATTCATCAAGCATATCATCCAAACGAGGAATGGGGAAGCTATATTTTACTGTTATTTTATTCTTCATGTATCATCTTTCTTTGCTACAAGAAGTAATTGGACTGCACAAGGGCTCAAGCTCTCCCTCACGTAACCTTTTTCAAGGAGTTCCTCCACTTGTAGTTGAAGCTCTTTAGTTTCTTCCGGGCTTACCCTATAGGCAGCCTTGTTTGGAAGAGGCGTTCCCAAAAGCAAATCAATTTAACTCTCTATTCCATAGATGGGTGGCAACTCCTTAGGTAACTCTTCCAAAAAAATATCCTCAAATTCCTACAAAAATGAGTTAATGGCACTTGGACAAGAATTGTTAGTCTAGTTAGAAGAAGAAATCAATGAATGCTTGTACATAAGTAATGTCATAGGCCTCATACTCACAACAGCTCCTTCTACCTCTCTTTCTTTTACATAGTTCACTTTCTTTTCACTCTTGCTTTCCCCGTCTTTTCTTTTCCCCTCTTGCTTCTCATAGCTTGTCTCAGCTTTTTCCTTTCCTCTCTTCTCTTTTTCTTTCAATTTCAGTCCACTATCATTTTGTTTTCTCTCTTTGTCTCTCTTTTCTTTTTCTTCATAGAATTCTCTCATTTTCTCAAAATGTGTCTTTTGATCCACATAAGCCTTATGTGGTTTCACTGAATTCAAATGAATCCTCTCACCCCTAAACTCAAATGTATATTTGTTCTTATAGCCATTATATGTCATTTTTCTATCATATTGCCAAGGCTTACCAAGTAACAAATGTGTTGCTTGCATTTAACCATATCACATACTATACTTTCCCATTGAAAAGTATACTCTAATTTGCTTTACAACCTTCACTTCTCCACTATCATTGACCATTGAAGTCTATATGGTTTTGGATGATCAATGCATGATAGCTTCAACCTATCTACCATATACCAACTAGCAACATTGACATAACTTCCAATGTAAACAATCATGCTACATAGTTTTCCATTAATCAAAAATCTAGAATGAAATAGATTTTCGCTTTGAATATCTTCCTCTTCTTTTGGCTGAGCACTTAAGACCCTTCTAATCATCATATGTAGCTGCCCTTCAATAGGATCATTCTCATCTCCATCAATTTCATTTTCACAATTTCCACTCGAATTAATCCTCATCCTTCTTCTCAATACAAGATTCAACATTATCTCTATCAATCATAATAATAACTCTCTTGTTTGGACAATTGAGTGCATAATGTCCAAAACTATGGCATTTAAAGCACTTAACATCTCTAGCACTATTGGGAGGGTTGAGAGCCTTACCTTTCTTCCAAATGTTCCCTTAGTGTCATAAACCTTAGGTTTGGAAGGTTCTTCCTTGTTAAGAGGCTTGGATACTCCTTACTCCCTCTTTGGTCATGAACTTGTAGTCTTGGTAGCTGCATTCCCATGACTAGAAGATTGGAAGGTCTTCCCATAGTGTGACCTCCTATTCCTGACTTGCCTTTCAATCTTGATAGCTTTTTGAAACATTTCCTCCAAATCTTCATATTGTTGCAATTCAAGCATATCTCCTATGTCCTTATTCAACCAATGTCGAAACCTTGCCATAGTTGCCTCGGGTTCTTCTCCAACAAGATTGCTCCGGATCATTGTCATTTCCATCTCTTTGTAATAAGTATCAATACCCTAAGACCCCTGTGTAAGAGTTTGAAGTTTGTGATGAAGGTCTCTTTGGTAATGTTTAGGCACAAATATCTTCCTTAGTTGCACTTTCATGTCCTCCCATGTCTCTATAGATGGTGCATCTTGTCTTCTCCTTACAATTATCAAATGATAACACCATACAATGGCATAATCCATAAACCCTACAATGGCCAATTTAAGCTTCTTTTCTTTAGAAAATTTGTGGCATTCAAAAACTAAATCCACTCTAATCTCCCAATCCAAATAGGTATTTTGATCGTCTCCTCCATAGAAGGGTGGCACCATTAGCTTAATGCTTCCCAGGTTTTTGTGAATGTCATTGTCCCTTCTTTGTCTTCTTGGTCTCTCTTCTTTATATTCATCTTCATAATCACCTTTATTACTTTCATCTTCTTCATATTGCTCTTGAACATTTCTTCTCCTAGGTGGTACTATTTGTTGATGTCTCCTCTCTCTTCCTCTTTGGGGTAATTGTTTTCTCAAAGGAGGTTGAGGCTCCTCTTCATTGCCATTCACCTTTTATTCTGCTTGCTCCAACCTTGCATTAGAGTCCCTTCTCATCTCATTGATGTTGTTAGAAAGTTCTCTTGAGACTTCCCTTGACATCTCCCTTGACATCTTTCTCATTTCTTCCAAAAGAAAAGCATACCGTCCTTGTTCTTCACCTGTAACTGATGCTTGTGATGAAGGAGAAGCTTCCTTATTCAACATTCCCACTATCACTTATGTATCACTCTTGATATTGGCTCTTTCTTCACTCAAACATGCTCACTTCACTCAGCATTTTTCCCCTCAAACTCTTTTTGAAGTTCTTAAATGATTCAAAAGAAATGTCAACTACCTAGGCAAGATACCAAGCAATCAGCACAATCTAATCAAACAGTCAATAAAGAATTCACTCACAAGAACCAATGAGTTTAGGAATTAGGTCAATCAACATAATTGAAATGATAGGATACTTAGGAATCAAAGAAAAAGATGGTAGGTATTTTATCAAACATCTTGAGGTCAAAGAAAAATTGTGATCTAAATTCTGTACAAGGACAATTTCTCAAAAACCAATTCAATTTTGCATCAAACAATAACAATTCAACTTCCAACTCAATCACAAATACTCTTCACACCTTCAAGTGTTCAAATATATCAAATCTCAATACGATTCAATTATTTTTCAATCACTTTTATCGGATTTTCTTTCAAATTTTCAAACCCCCTTATTTTCTTTCTTTTTGTCTCTGTTTTTCTTTTCAAATTTGGGGCTAAAGCACTCTTTCTTCTTTTTTTTTTCTTTGTATAGAAGGTAGAAGAAACACAATCACCAAAGACATTGAATCAACCCTTGTTTTTTGCCTCAGGTTAGATCCACACAAACAAGATCACAATTAGAAAAGGTAGGATAGATGTAGAAGACCAAATTCACAAAATAAACACTAGATCATGAGATTTCAATGGAACAAATATGATCCAAGCACACAATTGAAAGCAAATAAAGATAGTTCAAACCTAAATTGAAGAAACCATAGCTCTGATACCAAAAGATGGTGTGATTTTGAAATTGAATTTTCAATTAGAATGCAAACACAAGTTCAAACTCACACCTAATTTCCAAGATTCAATTAATATTTGTTTTGGTAGTTGATTAGAATAACCTATGAAGCAAACTCTCCATCAACCATTCTCTTGATTTGTAAAGACACATTAATACCTCAACCAAAGTAATTGATAGCCCAATTTGCAATCACTCAAGAACCTTGAAAGAGATTCCTAAGGTCTCACATGTTTGATCAAGATGATCAGAAAATTTCTCTCAAAGAGAAGTAGTTGTAATTTGATTTCAATCTAGGTTATGTTTTGAATACAAAATAAGAAGTATTTATAGTAGGGATCCATCCTAACAATACTACCATCATTTTAAGGTGATAATGACATAAAAGACCCCCTCAAATTATGAAGAAAACAAGTTAAAACCGAGCTAAAATGCAAAATGGTATTGGCTGGAAGAGCTTGGTTCGGTGCCAAGCAACATTGATCCGACGTCGAATGATCTATTCCTCTCCTTGATCAGGGGTTAAGTAATGCACCGAACAACATGCCTGGCATCTTCTATTTCGAACAAAAATTTGCTACAATTTGGCCTCAATTAGAGCAGGCGCTGGCTCCCATTTGGTAGGCATCGGATAGTGCTTCTTCATTCCAAGTTTCTCCTTCATTTTGGCTTCCTTTCTTCATACTTTCATGGAGCTTTGATCCCTAATCATCTTGAATGATTTCTTGGTTTGAATTGACCTTTCATTCCCCTTCAATGTTGTTGTATTCCACAAATTCAAGTTAACTTGATCTTCATCACATGTATTCTTCTCCAAAATGGCTTCTAAATCAAGTAACTTCTAACTTCTTTGCATAAATATGTTGAACATCTTTCTCATCTTTGAAGCCTTTGCTCTTGTGATTGGAAATGGCATTGAAGGGACTTGGTTTCCATCATTTTCTCAAACATGAAGCATCTTGTAAGAAATAAGATTTTTCTTTGAGCTTTACATTTATGAAGTTTTTCATGGTCATCAATTTGATGCACTTCATTAGGTATCTCTTGGTCTTGTATCTTGTCATCCACCTTTTGTACTAGTTTCTTGTTCATGTCATCTATCTTGGCTTTCACTTCTTTCTGCTTGGAATAGAATTCTCCTTCTTTGGGATAAGCTCTTTGCACCTTAGTTGTTGGAGAAGTTCCTTGATCTAAGCTATCATAGGATTTCGCATATGTTACCTTTCTTCTCTTCAAGTATTTCTCAACGTTGTTGACCATGTGTACCATATCCTCAAGATAGTCATAATAATTTGGCTCAACCCCTTTCCAAATCTCTTTATTCAATCCATTGAGAAATGCATTCTTGGCAACTTATTCATCCTCCAATATATTACCTTTCATCAAAGCAGTCTTCAACTCTTTATGGTACTCAATCACATTTTTGTTACCTTGATTAACATTTTTGTAGTAAAATTTTGTTCATATCTGTCTGTCATGGTCTATTTCATGTTTCCTCATGTAAAAGTAGAAGTTCCACGCCATCTTCTTTCATATATTCCCAATTCATTCCACCAAGATGATGCATGGCCCTTAAGGCTTTCAACCACTAGCTTCATTTTTTCTTCCTGCAAGTAGTCATGACAAGTAAACACAAGTTCAAACTTTCTTTCCCAAACAAGATAAGCTTTAGGATCTTAAATTCGTGTGAAATGTGGAATATTATTCCTGTTGCTCCCAACATTTCGTTCATAGCTTCCTTTGCTCCTATATCTCTTTGGTCTCTCTTCATTATCATAGTATTCATATTCTTCATACTCATGTTTATATCTCCTCCTAGATGAATTCACTTGTGGTATCCTAATATCCATTTCTCTATATGGCACATAATTCTTAGATGAACAAGGTTGTGAAGTTCCCATCCTTCACCAAAAGAAGAAACTTGAGATTTTGTACTAGGCATGTTTCACCTTTAAAGTAACCAATAAGAAATCTATAAATATATATATATATATATATATATATGTATCCTCACTATCACTGGTGTATCACTCTTGTTAATGGCTTTTTCTTCACTCAAATGTTCTCACTTCAGTCAGCATTTTTACCCTCAAACTCTTCTTGAACTTCTTAGTTGATTCGAGACAATGTCAATCACCAGGGCAAGATACAAAGCAATTAACTCAACTTAATCAAATTGTCAATAAAGAATCCACTTACAAGAACCAAAGAGTTTAGAAAATAGGTCAATCAACACAATTGAAGTGATACAATACTTAGGATTCAAAGGAATAGATGGTAGGTATTTAATCCAACACCTAGAGGTCATAGAAAATTATCATAAAAAATCTCTGCAATGGCAATTCAACGAAACCAATTCAATTTTGTATCAATCAATAATAGCATATCAACTTTAAACTCAATCACAATTCTTCTTCACACTTTCAAGTATTCAAATATATCAATTTCTCAAGGCAAACCAGCAATTTCAATAACTTTTTCTTGGATTTTGTTGCAATTTTTTTTCACTCCTGTTTTCTTTCTTTTGTCCCGGTTTTTCTTTTCAATTTTTGAAGCTGTAACACTCTTTTTTTCTTTTTTGTATTTTATTTTATATGGAAGGTAGAAGAAACATAATCACCCAAAAAATTGAATGAACCCTTGTTTTTGTCCTTAGGTTAGATCCACAAAACAAGATCACAGTTAGAAAAGGTAGGATAGATGCAGAAGAACAAAATCATAAACCAAACACTAGATCATGAGATTTCAATGAAAGAAACATGATCTAAGCACACAATTGAAAGAAAATAAAGATAGTTTAAACCTTAATTGAAGAAACCATAGATTTGATACCAAAGGGTGATGTGATTTTAGAAATTGAATTGATATTAGATAGCAAACAAGATCAAATTTCACACCAATTTCACAGGATTCAATTAAGATTTGGTTTGGTTAATTAGAATGACCTATGATACAAATTCTTCATCAACCATTCTCTTGGTTTGTAAAGACACTTCAATCCCTTAACCAAAATAATTGATAGTCCAATTGTAATCACTCAAGAACCCTAAAAGAGTTACCTAAGATCTCACAAGTTTGATGTCTATGATCAAAAAATTCTCTCAAAGAGAAGTAGTATTTTGATTCAAAATAGATTGTTGTTTTTAATACAATATAAGGATGATTGTATAGTGTTTTGGTTATCCAAAACCCTAATTCATAAGTCCCATGAGGTTAATGACATATTAGGAAACTTAAATTGCAAGAAAAGTTAAATGAATACAAAGAAAACAAAGAAACTTACTTGCTATCCAAATTGGGATATGCGCAAGCTGGCATGAATCAGGAGGCGGATGGTCGCTGGATGACCACCGGAATGCTTCTAGAAAATTGGCCAAACTCCTCTAGTTGATCAGCGCCGGACAAGCTTTGATTGGCTCCGTAATGGTCATTTTTTCACCTTGTTCTAGTTTTGTTTTGCACTTATGTTCTAGCTTTGGTTAAGCTTATTTTACCCTATTTCTAAACTCCTCTTTCAAACCATTTCTTCTCCAATTCCTTACCATATTTCATGACATGATTGAAGTATGAAATTAAGTCCATTTAGCCTTCACATGTTGTGACATTTCCATAGTTTCGAAGCTTCTAAAATCTTCATCAAGTTTAAACTTGAATTATAGATCTTTGTACTTAAGCTTCCACACTTCAAGCTTTTTTCACCAATCTTGGTATGAACAATAAGTTGTTCTTCTTGGATTTGTTTCAAGGTAAATGCCATGAAGATCTTCTTAATCTTAGAAACTTCGTACTTGTATTTTAAATACAAGTATTTGTACATAAGCTTGATAGATTGAAATTCACTTTCCATGTCTTTGTCTTTTGATAGCCTCCAAGTTGTTTCAATCAAAGTTAGCTTGGCTCCTCTAATCCTATCACCCTTTTGGCAATAGATATATTATTCAAAATAGTCCCTATTCGGCTATTATTGTTAGAACAATAATAAATTAATAATAGTATGTAATCTGATTGATGATCATATTTTACTGATCATGAATATGGAATATTAAGTTAGATTCTAGATACATGTTAGATAATGATGTATTAGACATGATCCATAATGAGAATACTACACTAATTATGTCAAAAGAACTTCTCATCATATTTGAATCTCTCGGCCTGATTTCATCATCAGATTTCTATGTGAAGAATTATATGTCTTGACCTAGTCTAACATTATCTTTAACCGGATAACTACGTAGGCTTTAGTTGGACATAGTTTGAATCATAGAGAGAAACATGTATGAAAAGATGGGATTTGACCCTCTCATTTTGAGTGAAATATCCTAAGGCCCTCTTGATGATATAAACTATAAAATGCATGGTCATGCTCGAATGAACTAATAAAGAGTTATTATATCATTTGTTCATACCAGTTAATTAGGGATTAAGAACCGAATGATTAAGCTATATAAGGAAGACTCAGTACATGCCTTATGCTTAATCCGGATATGGTGTGACAAAGGGACTAAATATTGGACTTCAAAATAGATTAAAATCGAACTAACGATTTTACTTAACTTGGGTAGTCGTAATGTCTTGTTAGAGTCTGCTTATGACTTGTGGGCTTAGGGGCTGTGCCAATGTTAAGTGACCCTACATTGTTAAAGACTAAAGTAAGTAGTCAAGGGCTTTTTAATTCATATTGACTAGATTCAATGAATTAAAAATTTGTGTCCCGATATATGGAATTATGATTTGAATTGAATTGGGGAATTTTCCTTTTAAACAAAGATTTTAAGAGGAAATAATAATCACGATTTGATGAGATAAAAAAAAATAAAAATTACTTTTGAATAGGATTTCGGTTATAATTAAATTTCCTAAAATTAGGAAATTTCATGATTCAAATTATAAATAAAAAAAAGAGGCTTCTATGGTTTTAGACTATTATTATGTTTTTGAAATCAGTGAGGAAACAATCACTATTGTTTCTCTTCTTTTCTGTCCCAAAAATCAGCCAATCTCATAGTTCTTTATGAATACTCAATTCAAAAGGATCTCTAGTTCTAGCAAATCGACATTAGTCCGAGAGGCCTTGTTGTGTGGATACTAGTATTGGGTGTTTGCAAAAATTCACCATCTTGGTTAGTGGATCAATTTGATTTCTCTTATTAATAGCAAAAAAAAAAGGGTATGATCTTCTCTTTTATCGGTTTTGCATAATGTTCTTGGACCCTGGATCAGGTTTCAGGAGTAGTTTTTTTAATTTTTCCCCTGCTATGTGTTCCCGGAATCCCAACAAAAAGAACAAGAAAAGGCATTTCAAATGTTAAAATCAATACTAGTTAGAGCCCCTATCCTTTCTCTACCCGATTTTTGCAAAAGCTTTTAAAATTTAATGCAATGCTTCGGGTTTGGGTATAGGAGCAATTTTAATGCAAGGAGGCAATCCAATACTTTAGTGAAAATTTGAGTGGTCTATCTTTGAATTACTCTATATATATGACAAGGAATTGTTTGCTCTGGTAAGGTCTTAATAACATTAGCAGCATTACTTTAGGCTAAGGAATTTGTCATTCATACGACCTTGAGTCTTTAAAGCATCTCAAGGGATAACAAAAGTTGAGCGACCGTGCACGTCGCAACACACAATTAAACCTAATTACCAAACTATGCAGTAGGGCAAGTAGGGTCGAACCCATAGGGAATTGAATTCAAATTTAATTAACATCAATCAAGAAATAACAAAAAAGGGGGATTTTTGAAAGATTTTTTGTGAAAAGTAATTAAAAGCAAATCTAAAAATAAAAGTTAAGAAGATAGATGAGAAAGTTATTAACAAGAAAAAATCCGTAAGTCAATTGCTATGGGGTCAATCATAGATTAATTAAGATAATTGAGTAGTTGATTTTAGAATTTGGCTTAGAGCTCAAATCCCTATCCTTTAATTAGATCAATTTCTTGTAGCAAGAAATAAAATTTTTAATTTAATCAAATAAATCTAAGTCTTAGTGATCAATAGATTTAAAAGATCAAATTGCATGAAACAAAGTATCTTTAATTTCATGCAAATTTGATTTAAACAATTCTCTATTGTAAATCAAGTTGGAAGCCAAAACCTAATCTAACAATAGTTGCTACTTGATGAGTTTAGCAATCGTAGAGATAATATTTAAACCCTAACAATATAATCATGCAAATTAATCTGGGTGATCAAGCTAAATCAATAAACATGATTAATAAGATGAAAACAAGAATTTCATATATACTCAAGAATAAATATCAAAGATTTAAAATGAAAAACAAAGCAAATCTCATAACCCCATATCAAAACGACTTACTTCATGTTCTTGTTAGCAAAAGAAAACTACTCACAAGACATGATTAATAACCAAAGAAAAGATAAAAGAAATCCGCCATGAGGAAAATGTTCTTCTTCTCTTCGATATTCTTCGGGAAATCAATCTTGAATTGTGTATCTTCAATCTTGACTAAGAAACCTCTCAAGAATAACTTCTCACTATATCTCTCAAGAATCAATATGACATTTCAAGAATAGTTCCTTTCTTAGAGTTTGTATTCCTTCTTTTTATAGGATTTGCTAAAACATATTTTCTTTAATTTTCTCCTTATTTTAGGGGTTTTCTTTTCTTTTCCATAATTTTCTCCTTCTTTTATGATTTATCTCTTCTTTTCCTTGATTCCTTCCTTGTTTTAGGGGTTGTTTCTTTTTTTCCTTAAAATCCTCCATATTTTGGAGAGTATCTTCTCTTTTTCTTTAAAATCCTCTTTCTTTTAGGATTCTCTTCCTTGATTTCCTCCTTATATTAGGGTTGGTCTCATCTTTTTTTTGATTTCCTCCTTTTTGTAACAAATAAAAATAATATACATGAAAGTAAAATATTTCTTAATTAGTATAATTAAGCTAAGTTACTTAAATTAATGGCATAAAAAGAGACATAAACTTAGCTTAAATATGCACAAATCATTGAGCAAGAGGCATGCTAACTGGGTGGAGTACATAGAGATGTTTTTCTATGTCATCAAATACAAACAAGGCACAGAAGATGTGGTGGCAGATGCACCCTCTAGAAAGTACACTTTGCTATCTACTCTTGAAGCTAAATTGCTTGGATTTGAGTTCATGAAAGGTTTGTAAATGGATAATGATGTCTTTAAGAAGTGGTATGTTACTTGTGAGAATGATCCTTATGAATTTTATTTTCTTTTTTTTGCATGATGGTTACTTGTTTAGGGATGACAAGTTATGTGTTCCAAAATGCTCATTGAGAAAATTGCTTGTTGTGGAAAGCCGTGGTGGTGGACATATGGGACATTTTGGAATAACAAAGACTTTAACTATTTTAAAAGAACATTTCTTTTGGCCATATAGGGAAATGGATGTAGTTAGTGTGTGTGAAACATGCATTGTGTGTAAAAAGGCAAAATCTACTCTCAAACCACATGGTTTTTATATGCCTTTACCTATTCCTAAAGTTCCATGAGAAGACGTTTCAGTGGATTTTGTGCTTGGCTTACCAAAAACTAGGAGAGGTGAAGATTCAATTCTTGTGGTAGTTGATCGATTTTCAAAAATGGCACATTTCATTACATGTTCAAAAATCGATGATGCTTCTAATGTGGAAAATCTATTTTTCAAAGAGGTGGTGAGACTTCATGGCATTCCCAAAACTACTATCAATAATAGAGATACAAAATTTCTATTTTTTTTATAGAGTGCAATAGTATAAACTGAGAACAAAATTGTTATTTTTTATAACTTGCCATCGTCAAACTGATGAGCAAACGAAGGTAGTCAATAGGACTTTATATACTAAGCGAAGAGCCATTATTAAAATGAATCTGATATCTTGGGAAGATTGTTTGCCATTTGTTGAGTTTGCTTACAATAGATGTGTTCATTCATCCACTCATTTCTCTCTTTTTTAATTAGTATACGGATTTAATCCTTTGACTCCTCTTGATCTAATTCCTTTTCCTTTGAATGAGTTGTAAAGTTTACATATTGCAAAAAAGGATGATTTGGTTAAGCAATTACATGCCAAGGCAAGAAAAAACCTTCAATAGCAAAACCAAAGATATGTACAACAACAGGATAAAGGTAGAAGGAAAGTGGAATTTGAAGAAGGTGGATACAATTGCGAAAGGAAAGTTTTCCACAAGATTGGAAATCCAAACTACATCCACGAGGAGATGGCCCATTTCAAATAATTGAGAAGATCAACGACAATACCTACAAAGTCGACTTATAAGGTAAGTATAGTGTGAGTTCTACTTCCAATGTAAGTGATCTATCTTCTTTTGATGTAGAGAAGTCGATTCAAGGACAAACCCTGTCAAACAACAGGAGAATGATGGAGTCCAAGCTCCCTCAATGAATCAAGAGCTAATCGCAAGGACAAAGGCTTCAAGAATGAAAAAGGCCTTTATCACATTTCTTCAAAAGAGTGAAGCACAAATCGATTTTGAGGAAATTTCAATGACCTTAAGTTTGATGAAATCAAGAAAGATTCAAAGCTTCGAACTATATCATCATTGGAAGGGTTAGAAAACTCCAAATCATGTCAAGAATGTAACAAAAATTGAAAGGAATTCAAAAATACATGAAAGCTTGATGATTTGGATCCAAAAGAATGAAGTTTACATGGAAATGAAGGGTTGTCCAATGCTAATGGAAGTGATCTTGTGCCTGACAGATTTGGGACCAATTGTCCAACATTCCAGTAGCTAGTTTGTGTTGTGTTTGGCCCACTACCTAGTGCCGGATAGGAGTAGAGGAGGCGTAACTGGCACCGAACCAAGTTATTCGCAATGTTCTGTTTTTATTTTGTTCTATTTTTACTTGTCTTTTCTCATTAGTTTAAGAGTGTTTCAGTCATTAACATCCTAGAATGATGTAACTAGGTCTTAGATGAGCCCCGTACTATAAATACTTCTTATCTAGTATTCGAACATAATGAATGAATCTTTGATCTTCATCTCTTTAAGAGAAACTTTCAGATCATACATGATCTTTGTGAGATCTTAGGCAACTTTTCTAGAGTTCTTAAGAGATTGCATATGGGCTATCAATTACTTTGGTTGAGGTATTGATATATCTTCCAAATCAAGAGGATGATTGATGAAGAATTTGCTTCATAGGTCATTCTAGGTAACCAAACAAACCTTAATTGAAATCTTGTGTAATTGGTATGAGATTTGATTTTTTGCAATCTAATTTCAATTCAATTTCTAAAATCACATCACTTTGTTTGATGGAAATGATTCCAAATATAACTTGTTAACCATTGAATTTCTAGAGAGGTGTTTTGAGATACATTCTTCTGAGTTGAACTACTTGACTTTCTTGTTTTAACACACCTTTAGTTTTACGTGAGTAGGCATCCAAAAATGTGTCTTGGATGATATAGTTTTGTGGATCTTTGATGTCATGACTCTTGAAATCATTGTTATCTAGGTGCACGCTCATTGTTGATTGTAAATCTTTCTTGTTTGGGATGTACTTTATGATGATTCGTTCAAGGAGGAGGTACATACCTCTTAGAACTAAATATTTGTTAGATATTTTTGTTGAGGCACTTCATGATTTTGATAGCAACACGATGGCTTGGGGTGTATATCTTTTGTTGAGTCTTGCTATTCAACTTAAGGTTTATGATTTACATGATTATTTACCTAGAATAGATATCCAAGTTTGTTCTAAATCATCAAGTATTATGATTTTTTTGTCTTGGAACTTGATATCAAATTGTATTCTTGTGGCCTTATATGCATATTAGTTGTTACTTCAAAGTTTTTGGATATCTTGTTTAGAGAACACGTCTACGTGATGAATGTATAAAGTAACTCTATGCCTTTTATGAATCATTGTTGGGATTGGTGGAAAAGCATGCCATGTTGGGAAGTTGATTCCAGTGAAGTTGTAACACCATTTTGATGGCAACATGAATGCTTGGTTTGAAGTTCATCTTGTGATTCTTAGATTCAAGGCTTATGAATTTTATAGTAGTATGCTTAGAGCTGATGCTCTAAATGTTCTTAAATGTTCCGAGCATTATGAATTCATTGAGTTATTGAATTTTGAGAATCATGCTATGAGATTTGTAGAATATGATAGTCCTATACACTTGGGATTTTTGTCTAGAAAGCATGTATTAGGACTACATATAAAAAAGAGGCCAATGATTCTTAGAGGATACTTGTTGCAATCTTTTAAGGAGATGTTCTATGATTTATGAGCTTGAAGAATTTTATGTTGATGATATTGAAATGAATTTCTTGAGCGTGATCTCTATTTGGCATATAATGTGGAAAAATGACATGATGGGACTCTTACTAACTTTCAATGAGTACAATGTGAACCATCTTGATGATAACTTATATTCTAGCATATGTGAGAATCACTTTTTGTTCATCTTATGCATGTGCTTGATGAATTTGACGGAAGACATGTGTTTGTTTTGGGGGACATTTATTTCTCGAACTTAACATGTGAGAAATTCAAATTTTTGAAGTTCTTTTTGCTTAGTAATTTTATATGGACATCAACTTTTAGGTTACTATGACTCTTGTTGAATGACAAAATTTTGTTTCCTTGGAACTTAAGGTGTAGGGTATTCGTTGTTCATGTTGTTTCTTCTTGAGAAGGAATACAAGTATCAAGGAAAGATAGATTACCACCTTTAAAAGAAGGAATGGTAAGTAAGTCCTTTTGTGTTATAACTTCCATTGGGTAAGTTATCTATCAAACCTTTGACAACATCGAGCTATGGTAACTATTATTTTTATGTCTCAATCGATGCTAGTAATATTTCTTTTCTCAATGTAGGAATCGAAGATTCGAGGACGAATCTTTTTGAAGTGATGGGGGATGATGAGGACCTAGGAACTACTAAAACATTGATTGAAGCTTCGTAGATGCCATCAAAGGAAGTCCACTTTAAAAGACATCAGTCATGGAAGAATTAGAACTTACAAAGCTCAACAACTCAAGTTTGAAGAAGAAAATAAGGCATTGAAGTGCAACAAACTTGAACGTGGAACCATGTTTGCAAAACGCTAAAGCTTCATAAAGAACATAAAATCAAGAGGCTGTTGAATGATTCATCTTTTGATAGTTTAAAGTCTTCAAATTCATGCCAAGAAAGCTTTTAAAGTCTTCAAATTCATGCCAAGAAAGCTCTAAGAAAACATGGAATGAATTACTTCAAGTTGGCATGAAAGATGGCAAGAAAAATGGAGGAGAAAGGTGAAGAACCAAGTTGTCGGGTGCTTGATTAGAATTGGAAACCTGGACGGGTAAAAGCAAAAGCAATTCAATGCTCAACCCTTTCCATATCCGGCACCCAGCTACACTGTCCGATGCCTAACTGCTTCCAATCGGGGCCGGCTATACCAACTTCCAATAGCTACGTTTTGTTGGTTTGTCCATTTTTTCAGCTTGTGTTTTCTCTATTCTTCAAGGGTCTTTGGTGTAATCAATTCCCAGATCATTTTAGTTTTAGCTTAGAAATAGTCTTCTTCTTTGTATTAAAAAACATTGATCAATTAACCATGAATCAAATTTGAATGAGAAAACATTTCTCTGCACCTTGAGTGCGAGAACAGACCGTCTGGTCTTTTATATGAGATTCTTCCAAGACTTTTTTGGGGTTCTTAGAGAATTACACTAGGGCTATCAATTACTTTGGTTGAGGTATTGATGTGACTTCCAAACCAAAAGGATGGTTGATGAGAGTTGTATCTCATAGGTCATTCTAATTAATAAAAAACAAACCTTAGATGAAATCCTTTTAATTCTTCATGTTTCCTGTGACAACTTGAACTCTAAGAACCTTCGTCCATAGCCGAAATCACATCAGCTTCATGTGGTTTCAATTTGTTCAAATGATTTCTTTTACCCCCAAACTCAAGTGTGTATTTGTTCTTGAAGCCATCAAAGGTAACTTTTCTATCATATTGCCAAGGCATTCCAAGTAACAAATGTGTCACTTGCATTGGAACCATGTCACATAACACCTCATCACCATATTTTCTCATGGAAAAAGTGATACTAACTTGCTTTCCCATCGTGACTTCACCACAATCATTCAACCATTGTAACTTATATGGTTTTGGATGATCCATACAAAGCAATTTCAACCTATCCACCCTATACCTACTTGCAATGTTGACACACTTCCACCATCTACAATCAAGCTACAAAGCTTTCCATGGATCAAACATCTAGAGTGAAATAGTGTTTCCTTTTACTTATCTTCTTCCTCTTTTATTTGAGTACTAAGGACGCTCCATATCAACATATGGAGTTGCCCTTCAAGAATCCCATCTTTTGGGTCAATACCCTCACCTTCATCATCATCATAATGTTTTTCTCCCTAATCTTCATCCTTTGTCTCACTACAAGACTCCGAACAAACTCCTTATCAACAATGATAATCCTTTTGTTTAGACATTTGGTGGTATAATGTCCCAATCCATGACATTTAAAGCATTTAACATCTCTAACTCTAAGAGGAGTAAGTGGTGCCTTACCTTAGGCTTGTTTAGCTCTCCATTGGTAGGCGCTTTGGTCACTCCTTACTCTTTCTTCCCATAATGAGCTCTCACGTTTATTTTCAATGGCCTTTTGTACCATTTCCTCCAAATCATCATAGTGTTGCAACTCAAACACATCCCTATCTCTTTGTTGAAGCCATGTAGAAACCTTGCCATGGTTGTCTCGGGCTCTTCTCCCATAAGATTGCTTCTTATCATAGTCATTTATATCTCTTAGTCAATTGCACCTTCATTTCCTCCCAAGTCTCTATTGGTGGTGTATTTTACCTCCTTCTTGTAATTACCAAATGATCCCACCAAACAATGATATAGTCCATGTATCCAACAATGGCCAACTTTAGCTTCTTCTCTTCTGATAATCGATGGCATTCAAAGATAGAATCTATAATTCTTTCAAAATCTAGGCAAGCATGAGGGTCATCTCTACCAAAAAAAGGTGGCACTGTTAGCTTGATGATTCCTATGTTCTTGTCAATTTCATCATTTCCCCTTCTTTACCTTCTTGGCCTTCCTCAGCAACTTCATCCTTATGATCTCCTTAGCTACTCTCGTCCTCATCATATTGTTCTTGTACATTTTTGCTTCTTGGTGGTAATCTTTATTGATTTCCCCTTCCCCTTCCTCTTTAGGGTGATTGATTTCTCAATCGAGGAGGAGGAGTTATCTCATTGGTGTTAACTTTTTTATACTTGTTCCAACCTTGAATTAAAGTCCCTCCTCATATCATCCACATTAGTTGAAAGTTCTCTTGACATTTTTCTCATTTATTCCAAAAGGAAGGCAAATCCTCTAAGGTCATCTCCCATGTTTGAAGCTTGTGATGAAAGGAAACTACATTGTTCATCATTATTCCTACAATTAATGATGAAAGCTTCTTTTTGTGGATTAATGGCCGCCAGTGATGTTGTGTTGCGGTGCAGGAATTCTTTTCTTCTGGAAAGCTTCTCAAGCAACTTAACCACTTCTACATCGCCTTGGTTCCCAAATCTTCTCATGCTCCTATGGTTGGGGACTAAAGGCCTATTTCGTGTTGCAATGTTACCTATAAGGCTATTTCTAAGATCCTTGCAAACCTTCTTACACCTTTCTTAGAATGGCTCATTGATGATAGTCAAGCGGCTTTCATTGGACAGAGGTGTATTATGGAAAGCATCTATTTTGCTCTGGAGTTGGTTCTCCAATACAATAGGAAGAGGTCTTCCCCTAGATTCACCCTCAAAGTGGACCTTAGGAAGGCATATGACTAAATTTCTTGGGAATTTTTGGAGAAGGCTTTGAGGGTTTAAGGTTCCCCCAGGTCTTCATATCTTGGGTTATGGAGTGTGTATCCTCTACATTATTGGGATTTATGAGCACAGAAGCAGCGGAAAAGAAAATTTTTCACAATCCCGATCCAGGGTAAATGCAAATTATGTAAAACAGAATTGTAAGAAAATCAAACCTTTTCTATTTTGGAGAACAGAAACAACAAATTTTTCTGATCTAAAAGCTTCGAATCACGAACGTCCTCTACCGGTATCCACATAGCAAGATCAACAAGCTGCTCCGCTTGCTAGAACCTTAGGCCTTCCAAATCTGATATTCAAAAGCTTGGTGGCAGAAATCTAGAGAGAGAAAGAGATGAGCTCAGCTAGGGTTTTTTACTATCAAAATAGCTTGTGTGCAAGAGAGCACCCCTAGCAAGACCATTCTTTTCTCTATATAGTTAAGAGGAAAGAAAGGCGGAAGGCTAGAACTTATTCCTTACAATCTAATAGGATGGAAGGCTGGGATTTATTCCTTACGATCATATAGGATGCCAATCCTAACCCTAACTTCTCTTCCCTTTTATATTTATATTACGAATTTCCTACAATTAGGAAATGTAATTATAACAAAAGTAATTCTGAAATTATTGTTCTAATCAAAATATAATTTTAATTTACTTCAAAATCTTATTAAAAGAAATTCTGCCAATTCAATTGAATTCATAATTTCAATATGAATTAAAAGCTCGTGATTATTTGCTTTAATGTGTGACCCTGTAAGTTTATTTAACATTGGCAGCGGGTTTAAGCCCACAAGTCATAAGCCGCCTCTAGTAGGATATTATGACTACCCAAGTTAAACAAAATCAATATTTTGATTTTAACCTATTTTAAAGTCCAATATTGAGTCCCTTTGTCACATAATATCTGGATTAAGTATAAGGCATAGATTAAGTCATCCTTATATAACTTAATCATTGGTTTCTTGATCCCTGATTAAACTGTCTAAACAAATTATACTAATAAATTTTTATTAGTTCATTTGAGCACGGCCATCCATTTCTCAGTTTAGATCATCAAGAGGGCCTAAAGGATATTTCACTCAAAATGAGTGTGACAAATCCCATCTTTTTTCATTCA
>JAWZTD010045179.1:0-11751 GCA_035221335.1 Echites panduratus | reverse complement strand
AAAAAAAAACATTTATATTCTTAAAACTTTTAAAAAATTAATAACGCGTGTCACTATTTTGGCAGCACACCGAAGATTTGCCACGGTATCCGAGCTGGCCCCACCACCCAGGGGAAAGCCCAAAAGCGACGTGTGCAAAAATACTTTAACGGATGCCACCAACGCCGCGACAGACACTGCCTCCGCTTCGAATATGGACGGGGCTGCTCCAAATCAATGCCTTCACCACGGCTTTAGGCTTCATTAGTTCCTCCTCCTCTTTTCCTAGGGTTTCTTGTTGAGTACTCTTGATATTTTCGAAAAACTGCAGGAAAGGTTTTTCCTTTTTCTCTGCATTGATTAACGAATGTGACTGGAATGCTGCGTTTTCTTTTCAAGTGTTGGAATCAAATTCAATAATTTGTTTACCTCTGTGTGTCTGTGTGTGTTCTTTTAAGTTAGAAATAAATGAAGGAAAGGAAGAAAGAGAAAAAGGTTTCTTGGGCTTCTGGTGCTAATCTGTGTCAGGTATATGCATCATTTTTTTTTTATTCATTTGTGTATATAACTTTTGATGGATCTTCTTCTTCTTTTCCTCTTTCTTTTTAAATGGTTCTGATCATGTTTTGCAGTTGCTGAAACAAGTTCAATGTAAGTGGAATCCTTTTGGGAATTGTATAAAAGTGAATGTTGATTTAACGATGGGAGAGTTTAATCTGGAGTTCTTGGTGGTTTTAGTTTTTTTTTTTTTCTTTTACTAGTGTGTGGGATTATTAGCTGTCTCAGCCCTACATGCAAAGATAAAAACAATGACAATTTTCACTAAATGGAAGCTACTTATTATGGATAGGAAAAGACATTCTGATGAGATAAAAGTTTAATTGCAGTATCAGAGAATGAAATTCGTAGCCTTTTACTCATTAGAAAATGTTGAAATGAAAATAAAAGAAGAAGATAATAAATATGAAAGTGATTTTAGAATGGATGAGTGTATGGATTGAAGTAAAGATGTAGAAGAAAATAGAACAATTTAATTGATGCTTGAAGCTCTGGTGCACATTCAAGATTGATCAATGCCAAGTGTTAAACAACTTTATTAGGAAATTGAGAAGGAAACATTGATTTCGTTCTATTTTGAACCAAAGAGTTCCAAAATGTTTGTCTTCGAATTAATTTTATGTGATCCTAACTTTGTGTGGATTGGTGAAACCAGATGGTACGGAAAGTAGAAAGAGCTGAAAAATACCAGCGATAACTCCCACTTTCTTTGAGAGAATCTACCGGGATCCAATCACTCTTTGTTAGGTAACTAGTTCATATTAACAGAAAACGTTAGTATGTAGTCCTCATGAATGAGTACGTAATTGATAGACCAGGAAACCTTACCTAGTGTTGAGTAATACTACACTTATGCCATAGGCAATTTAAGAGGTCTAGAGGTGAGCAATACAGGTTGCTCTCCTTAATGATGTACACTAGTCTAATTTGGGAAGTTCAGAGAAACGTCTGTCGCAGTTACGCAATTTGAACAAACTTGTTTGCCAGAATTCTATCTAGAAAACTCAACTTAGTAGGTCATTATTTTTCTTCTTTGACTATCCCTTAAATGCAGATATTTGATTTCCTATAAAATGCTTTTTCAGAGTAACCTATGTAACTTAATATTTTTGGAGTTAAAAGTGATGTTCCAATGGTTCAATTTCAATTATTTAGATTTTGTTTAGATGTCTTATCTTATTTTCTTATACATGTTTTATATTTAAAAGGCTTTGGCAGTGAAATCACATTCTATTATAATCTATGAACCCAAATGAAATTCATTGTGCTCAAGATGCTTGAGTTCTGTGAATATGAAAACCATGGTTGTCTATCATAATCACTGATCTTAGTGCTCTTAAAACTTAAGATTATTTTTTGTATTATTAACTGGTTCTTTTTTTAGTTTGAAAGTTTTGTCATAATGTAACGTTTAATAAAGGTCTACGTGTTAATGTTTTGTTCAGAAAATAACTAAAATATAAAGCAAATAAACTGCTCCCATTATGATCTATGTCTTCCGTTTTTTGGTAGGCTTGTTTCCATGATTTTGTTTAAATTGCATTCATTGATTGTGAATCGATTTTAGAGGAGCTATGTTATCTTATGCTTTGCTGATATATACAAATGGCATACTAGAGAAGCAATTTTAAATACAGAACATTGCAGCAATAGGTTGGAGGACATTCAAAGAGTGTATGAATATTATAAGATTTCCAACACATAGGAATAAAAAATGTCAAAAAGTTTTTATCTTCTACAGTAGCAACGATCCGGTGCATGTAATGAAGTTCCTAGAATTAGGGCACAGTGGGAACCTTGTAGTCTTCTTTTATTATGCAAACACCTGATTTTGTTAGCCAGTAGTGAGCTTGGCAGTGGATACACGTGCAATTGAAATTTTGAAAAATCACTCCCTCTGTTGGTAGGTCAGAATCTACATGGTTATATTGCTACCAACTTCTTCTAAAACTGGCAAGTATCTTGCGAGAAACTTCAAATTTCCCTTACCAAACTAGCAGTGGATATGGATTAAAAGCAATGGAGAAACCACTTCTCTCTAGACTGCATAGGTTGAAGTGAACCTTCCTGCTTAGCTGCTCAACAGTTTTTTCTGAGTATCTGAATGCTGAAAGTCACATGAGGAGGATCATGGATATCTTATTAAAATGTCAGAACATTAGTTCTCATATTCCTATGATGTCTATGAACCATTTGAGCTATGACGTAAGTTTCATGGCATGCGCGAGTTAACTTCTATGCATGGTGTACTTCAAATATATACATTAGTGGTGGTAATGATGGTACTCTAATTGGAATTTTGCAACTGTTTTGTGTCATTATGGCATAATTGTTTGACTTGCATTACCAGGAGACTAGAGCATATTATGAGTATTTTTTGCTTTAACTGTGAACAACAATTTAGAGGATCCTTGCTTACTAATGTACAGCTGAGTTCAGTTGTTTTCTTTTCCATATGTGCTTCTCCTGCGGAACCTGAAGCTTTGCTTTATGTTCTTCCCTTACGGTTATTAGTAAGTGGGCATATAGATGAAGAATTCTAATTACGGATTTAGACTTAATGTGTCTATTCAGGTGATATGCTCTTTGGTAATTAATCAACTTGCTAAGTATGTATCAAGCTTCAAAGTGAACTTTTTCACTTTAATAAATTCTTTAAAGTCATGTTTCTATTTTTGCCATTCATCTTGAAAAATCTTCTCAAAATGGGAGTGTCATGCATCCCTTGATTTAACTTTTCCAACAAATTTTGTTGAATCAACTTCAATAACTAAAACATAACTGCAACCTTCTATTATCAGTAGTGAAAAAGTGCATGTAACCC
This sequence comes from Echites panduratus, assembly GCA_035221335.1. Lineage (NCBI taxonomy): Eukaryota > Viridiplantae > Streptophyta > Magnoliopsida > Gentianales > Apocynaceae > Echites > Echites panduratus. The sequence continues at coordinate 8,390 of JAWZTD010045179.1, read as the reverse complement.
TTTACAATGCAATTGTCTGGAAGCAATTCAATTCTATATCCCAATTATTCAGGCTCGGTAATTTGAAATGCTTCTGAAACCATTTCAAAAGTTCTACGTGGTACATGTGATAATGATTTAACTGGACTACACTTTCGGTGTGATAAAATCATTATGAGCATGCTTTGGGTCTCCCAAAATGGAGAATTTTCTTCCATTCTCAAATGGATTGGTTCCAATCATGTTTTCAACCACTGAATCAACTCTAAATAAGTTCCTAACAAAAAGTATGTGTGATGCAACACCATCTGGAATTAATGCATTTGATATACAGAACAGAATAGGTTTCTGAGTAATATAAGTGATAAATTCCAGGTCTTTGATGGAATGCTATTCAAGAAACTCACTATTGTGTGTGTGAACTTAGATACTTTTGAGTTGACACGGAGGATGTTAGTGATATCAGAATCCTGGAATCCCTTCTTCAACGAATAAAAGTAAATATAAAGTCATACAAAAATCCAAAAGAAGAATGAACCTTGGAGTTCTATTTAGTAAGTAACAATTGCAAATTTAGCAAGTAAAATGGCCCTTGGATACCCTGATTAACTTTTTAATTGTGTTTTATAGGTAAGAATTCTCCTCTAAGGTATCTTGAAACTGCAAATATTTAGATGTCTATGTTTCATTGTCACTTTACGCTTGAATTTTTTATATTTTTGCTAGAAAAATTTATGAGCGAATTGTAATGTTATTCTGGCATATAATTTAATCTGTATGATAAAAGTCAAGTTAAGAGATAGTGAGGGGACATCCGTAAGTGGGTTTAGTAAATTCTGTCCTCAATTTAAAATCTTAGTTCCTATATCTGTTGTTTATCAGGACCCCATTTATCTCATATCAAACTGCATGACTTTCTGGTTCGGCTTAAGAGTGGCATGAAGATTTTGAATCAATGAAGTTGTTCATGCAATGTGTCAATTTATAAATGATATCGGTCACATAGTTTCATACCTTCCATCAATGGTTCTCTCCTTTTTCAGTTACTCTTTAGACTTGCATGCCATGTTGTGATCTCACTGGAAAATCCTTAGTTTCATACTGCCTAACATTAATTTTCTAGATTCATACAACTAGTTTCCTAATATATGAGTATGTTCTCTTGCTGTCACCTGACAAATTGATTACCTTTTTTCTTCTTGCACTTTGTTTAAGACAGTTGTCAGCTCCATACTCAGAGTTGTCAATTTATTGAAGGATCTAGAGGACTTTCTTGCTTTTTGTTTCACTGTTACTTGTTCGTTAACAAATATATTTCTTTTAAACTGGCATGTCCATTTGAATAAATTAATAATGTCTTCCTTTAATATTTTTTTTCTGGAACGTACATGGTACATCTGTAGGGAAATATAAATGGTACATTTTACTTGGGATGAGAATCGAATTATTAGTCTATGAAGAGAATGGAAATTCTACGGCCTTTCTGAAAGTGGTTTAATTGTATTAGCTCTCCTGTTCCTTTCCCTTTAAAGTTGCATCTAGGTGTCCCTGAAAAGGACGAGATCTATATCCTTGTTCAACAGGATGGGCAAAAGTTTTATTTTCTCCTTTGTGCTGTGTATAATTAGCTCCTTTTTTCCCCCCTTCAGTATGGTGTTGGGTGGTTAGTTACTGTACAAGAATAATTTTAGGTTCCACCTTTCAGATGACCGTGGTTTTTTCCTTTGCATTTTGCAATTTCCCTGTCCTCTAAATGACCTTGTTTTTTCCGGTCTACAGCATTTGGTGTCATGAACTCAATACTTTTAGTTTGTGACATGTTAAATATTTCAAGGAAGCAGATTTTTTACCACATTTTTAAAACTATGATTCTTGTTATTGAGCAGTTAAAATATTTCAAGAAAGCCGATAGCCCAGCTACAGTTGGTAAGAAAACTCCTTATTGTCCTCAGTTGAAGGCATCACACTTGTACCGTGTTGATGGTGGTTCTTCCAAAGCAAACTTGCGAATTCCCCAAGTTCAATGGAAAACTCCTCCCAAAGTATGATTCACCTAGATGATCAAATTGGACGATTACAAATTCTGCTTTGTTATTCATGCGGTAACAGACTTATGAACTCATTGTGCAGTTTATTTTGAGGTCTAATTGGCATGTAGCTGCGGGTGAGGAAAGCAAAGAAATAGAGGTTCAAAAGCACAGGGAAACAGGCATTCTTGAGGCATTTTATCCTTGCTTTTCCTCAATTCCTCCTAGGTAAGCTAATTTCTTACTGTGATTCTACGGCCGATTCTTGATTGTCTTTTTCTTGATCATGTTGTTGTGTTATCTTGCAGCCCCTTCATTTCCTTGAGTAGAGAAGGTCACTTGTATGATGATACTTGTATTCCAATTATTCCCCTCACTCCAGTTGAAGAAACAGCAGAAATGGACATGTCATCTTCATCCCCATCGAACATCTCTATTGACTCACTACCAGAAAACCTACTCGAAGGCCTCTCAACCTCTGCGACTCTCAACATTCCTCCATGCAGATCTGTTTTGACTCCAGATCCATCCAGCAATGGAAAATCTGCTCTTGCAATATCACACAGTTTAGAGGGTGATGTAGTGATTGCAACAGCTGCTGCTGCAAATGCAATTTTAAAGAGTAAAGAGCCAGGAAGTCTGATAGATACTGACTTACTGGTCCAATTCCTCAAGAACCCGGAAAGGACTCTGGAACTGATTAACGAACATATGCGACCTTCCACCACAAACACTGGAACATCAGAATCCAAGGCATCTGCACATGCAGTTCTCTTGCCAAATGCTCAATTACCTATAGGTAAATCAGATAATGAGAACAGTAAACCTGCCGTTACCGGTTTGAATGCAAAGCTGTCATCATCTGCCGATGCTAATAGTGGGACAGCATCTGGATCAAAGCCCATCCAACCATCAGTTTCCTTTCTGAGATCAACTAATGATCTGATTAAAAATCTTAGCCATGAAAACAATCAACCAGCCAATGGAGGAAGTATTGCTGAAGTGCAGATTTCAGAGCAATTGCTGTCTGCCAATGCTGGAACTGGAACTGGAACTGGAACAAGCTCTAGACCAAATCAAATACTTCCTTCAGTTTCTCACACAAGCTCTACTTGTGATTTGCTGAGTGAGAAATCTAAATGGAGCCAATTACTCAGTTTTAGAAGCCAAACTGTATTGAATCCAGTGAACCAATCCCAGGCTTCCAATACCAAAACTGAAACATGCTCTCAACCAAAGCAAACAGCATTATCAGTGTCCCCATCACGCTCACCTGCTGGATTTCTGTATGAGAAGCCAACCAATAAGCATGGTCAACTGGCAAATAATGGAACTGTGGCAATGCTAAAGCCTGTTAGAGATGAAGTCATCAGAACAGGATCTGCACCAAAGACAATGAGACCTTCCGTTTCCCCGCTGATGCCTGAGTCTGATTTACCACAGGCTTATACAGGAAATGTGTTGGTACCCAAAGCAATGGTGAAGCAATTTGTAGCTGCAGATACTGACTTTGAGACAGGATTCAGAGAGAAGTCAAGGACACCACAAGTTTCTGTACCAATCTCAGCTCTACCTGGCAAGAATTCCACAAGTGAACATAATCAGCAGGTTAATACTGGAAATAAGGTGGCAGTACTGAAGCCAGCGGTACAATCTGCAGTTGTGAATATTGGGACTGGATCTGGATTGAGAACAAAGGCAGGTACACCATCAATTTCCTTATTCACCTCAACTCATGATCTGGGGGGTAAGAGATCCACCAGTAAGCAAACACAGCAGGTGAATAATGGAAATATGGTAGTTCCCACAACATTGGTGACACAGTCTGTATCCGTGAATACTAGAACAGGGACAGGATTTAGAGTAAAACCAGGGATCTTACCTATGTCAATACATGATTTGCCTGGTAAGAAATTCCCCAATGAAGCAAATGCTGTTACTGAACTAGTACCGGAGGCTCAAACGGTTCTTGTTCCTAGGATAAACACTCCCAGCAATTCTGTTGCTATGCCAGCAGCAGATAAGCAACCACCTTCCGCTCCAAGGAGAAATGCTGAGTTTTCTGGTTAGAAAATCAGTTTTTATTATTTCTTTTTCTACTTGACTCTTCCTTTCTTATAGAGGATAAATTATGACTTCCATGGGTAAACAACACAATAAAGCATATTGTTTTACCATGTAGGTACTCCTTCAAACTTTGAGTCGTCCCCAGTTGCAAAGCCAGTTCATTTATCTGGGTCAAACCCTGACATATCTCGCCTTAAGAAGTTGATTGATGAACATGGAGCTCATGTTGGGGGAGGACGTGGGCCTGTAACTGGGATTAATCCTATATTTCCTAACCCATCGAATCCAAATATGGATATGCTAAAGAAATTGGTTAGTCAATACGGATTGCTTCATAATTCAGAGATTCCCTTGCCTGGAACAGAGCATCTCCATGTTCCTTTGCCTGTTACAATGTTTGATGCCTTTTCATCCTTGGGAGAGCAAAGGCAGCAACCTCCACAACTCCTACAAGTGCCTTCTCCTACATGTCCAACATTGGAATTTGAGTCAAAGCTTCAGAGGCCCTGTCTCTACTACCATACTCTGAAGGGATGCCGGAACGGTTCCAGCTGTCGATTCCTTCATGAACCGTCTAAGCAATGGAGGTTTGGTGGTGTTGCAGAGGCCCGTAAAAATAAGAGAATGAAAGCAGGTAGAGAGCTTAAAGGGAGGACATGAACCTTATTGCCAGTGACAGTTCAACTTCAGTTGCTGGTTATAGGTTTATACAGCCTGCAAAATTCTAGTTTCTTTTCTATAAATGTTCTATTTTTGTTCACCTCTTTTCCGGGCTGAGGTTTATAGGACTTCATAGGTTTTTCGCAGCACAGTTTAGTTTATACATGTGAAGTCCTCACAATAGAAAATTTTAGTGAAGAAACCTCACAAATAGAAGAAAATTAAGAGCCTTCTGGGAAAATGGTGAAGTCAATTTCCTTCATATTAAGGTAACCCCAGTCGAGGATAATGCCTATTGGGCAGGTTATCAATAATCTTCAGTATGGACGGAATAGAGGCGCTGGAAGTTCATAAACGGGTAGAAAACTGGTAATCTCGGGTACTGCAAGAATTTAGAGTAACACAACCTTTTTATAAGCAGTCATTGGCAGAATGCCTAATTATGTTAACCATCCCTCGAGAAAACTAGCCCGTAAATGGCAAATTATCACGGCTGATCATATATGCGGGATTGTAAAGTGTCTCATAAACCCAATGATAACTTGCTTTATTGGGGAGCTGATAAGTCTTTCACAAACATACTACCCTACGTCCGGAAGGATACTTGCATAAAAGAGATGGATTCTTCGACTGAAGAGGACGAATAGGTCATAGTAGGGTTGGGAGACTGGGATTAGGGGTTTTGAGAATATGCACTGTATAAGGCATAAAGACATTATTCGAGCCCATTGTTGAACCAGAATATAGAAATTTCCAAGCAACAAAACAAGTTTCAAAGGTGTAAATACTATTTGATAGCAGCATCGTTTGACAAACCTAGCCATCTTATTAATGGCATGTAGAATTGCATATTACATGGCAGATTTCTTAAATCCATGGCAATCAAAATCTTTATCAATTAGCCTGTCCTCTGGATGATGTGAACCCCACTATCGGTATCAATAATGTCACTGATATCACCAACCTTCAGTGAGAAAGTTGTCTCTTCAAAAGGTTTTTGCATCTGACCCCTGCCAAATGGACCTGCAATGAATTGAAAAGACGCAGAATTAACTGAAAATGCAACTGGATAATTCTGCAAGAAGAAAACACAATACAGTAAATCATGGTAGCTATGAGACATTACAGGGCCTGCAGTTTTTTTCTTTTAACAAGCGATGTTCGAGACAGGCTCATGCACACACCTAGATTATGCCTGTAGTAGCTGCAGTTAAGAAACAACAAACAGATGTCCTCTAAAAAGGGCAAATGACTTGAAGATATACCAAGTCCCTTCAGGGACATCCAGTGGATGCAGTGAGCTAGAGGCCTGAGTTCGAAACCTAACAATGTCCTGCTAGATTAAGTCCGAAACAGAGCATACACGGATAACGACAGATGGTAAAAAAAAAAACACTGGTAAGCCAAAGAAAAATTTACTAGTTCATCTGTTTTCCAGAAACTATCATGCTTTAAAGGTGTACATTTCTACAAAATTTTTAGGAAAGGACTAAAATAAATAACCCTTTGTAGATTTAAATAAAGATTAATTTTTTGCTTAAAAGATTTTCATTTTTCATTGTGCAAAAATGTGCATGTAGCTGATTATCCTTGACACTATATCATTTTGTCTTGGAAAGATACAAGAACAATGTAATGATTGAATGAGACAATGAAAGGGAAAAAAAAAAAAAGATATTTTGCTTTTTATTTAAAATTAAATGGACACTTATCAGTTGATATGGAAATTAAAATGAAATTCAACTATTAGTAAGTTACTAGTTGGACAAATGTCGGTCAGACGTCTCAGCAAATTTGGAACAAATGTAGGAATAGCTTCAATAGGGGTACAAGAGAGTCAAGTAGGACTTTACAAAAGTTCATAGCTCTGCTTGTTGCTATACTCTTAGCGTTGTGCTAGGGCTTGTTAAGCCTAAACATCCAAGCACAAGCTTGGAAACGGTCGACTGGACAAGCTTAACCAAATAGTTTAAGTTTAGATCACATCCAAGATGTTTCAGGCTTGGATAAGAATTTGGGCTCACTTAGATCTGAAAAAAATTAATAAAACTACAATATACAACAATATCCCGGATCTAATGACAAATATAATATAATATGACATTCACAAATTTAATATCACCACCGATACAAGACAGTGACTGGTGAAGAAAAACTTGAAAAGTTATCAAAAACAAGGCATAAAAGTAATTCAGTTGTCATCTTCTCAATTTTTAATCTTTTTTTTTTATTTTCGAAAATCTATATGGTTGAAGATGGATAAACCTAATAAAGTTGAGTAGAATTTCAAATTTAGGCGTTTGTAGTCATTCATACAACGCCTCATCACATTTATACCATGTGTAAGATGATTAATGGAAGCCTCCAGCAAGGGTGACATGCATTCTAAAGGGAAGGAGAATTTTTAGGCTGCTATATAGCTGCAGGATGGAAATACTGAAGGTTTCATTCGGAAAACAATACAAATCAGCAACAAAAAGTCAATAGCAAGATCAAATATTCATGCTACATGTTTCTGTGTCAAAGAAAATAGCAAATTCCCAATATTGAAGGTCCTCTTTAAATATCATCAACTACACACCAGCTTCAGGCACACAACTCTATTTAAGTGATGCTTCATCAGCTTTTGTTCAACCAAAAAAGCAGCAGCGGAAAGGTGGCTTAAGATAGCATTCTTGAGACTAAATATTTTGCGAAACCCTTGTCTACCAGAATTCAAATAGTTGCCATAGTTGAACCTGTGCACCAGTGAAATATATGAAACTGCACTCTGTGCTCCTTCATTTAAATTTTCCAGAGTTAGTCCTCACGCTAAGATTATATTAAATCCCATGATTCTGAAATCCAAAACCATCAAAAAACTATATCCATTACTAGTTGAAGCTTGCAAGTCATCTTGTTCCATTTCTCCAAACCGAGTATACATTATTACGTTCCAATTTTCCCAAAAGGACTGAGAATCTGATCCATAATTCTCATAAATCTGGGTGGAAAAGTACAATCAACCACAAGCACTAAGTATCTAGCTACTGAAAGGCTTGAATTACACAGCTATAGAGGGCAAAAACAAAGTATACTAAAAAGTAAGAATGATTCTAAAAGCAATGGCATGCAGATATACAGCATAGATAAGAGAACAATAATAATAACTAAACTCTCACCGAGATCCCCACCGCGCTTGGCGGAGCTACAATCCGAGTAGCGAGCAGCAACATCCTCGAACTTAACCTTGCCGGAGACTATGTCAGAGCGAAGAACTGTCAGCTGAGCGACAGCAGATTCTCTAGTGGTGTTACTGATAACATAGCCTTCCGGATCCTTCCAGGAAGACTTCCGCCGAGAACCCTCGTGCTTTATCAAAATATGAGAAGCCCTAACTTTATCTCGGGAAGATGACGACGAGGACATTTTGGTCTTCTTTTTATACTTAACCGATCGATCTGTTGATGGATTCGACGTCCCGTCCTTCTTCCTCTTCCGATCCGACTCTATTGTTGCTGTAGAAGAGAGATAAGGGCGGCCTGTAGGTTGCCTGCGGAGGAGAGCTGGTCGATTTGACTTGCAGGCAGTAGCTCCTGTTGTCAGGGTTCTGCTATACTTCGCAACAGCAGCATATTGACCAGTGACGTGTGCCCAAGCTTGGTTTAATTTAATTTT
>JAWZTD010045159.1:0-11752 GCA_035221335.1 Echites panduratus | reverse complement strand
GAAATCCTTTCTTCTTGGTGTGGTTTGTGTGTTTGTTTGATTTCTTCACAAAAGCAAGAATCACATCATTAAAGTTCATCCTTGAATCAACACCATTTTCACACAAAATGTCTTCAAACAAAGCTTCATGGACAAGTTGTTCTTCTTTGTTTATTATCAGTTCCTTTATGCCTTTTCTTAAACTTGGAATGTTGATTTTCATAAACTTCATTCCTTCCTTGGACCTTATCAGGTAGGTTCAATCTATGGAGTGTCGGGGCTCCACCCCTTTGAACCCCTCTAGCTAAGCGCTAGTGAGACCGCCGCTTAGGGGTTGCTGCCCGTAAGAACCTTGCTTTCTTTTGGGGGAATTAATCTATTCTCTGTGATGTTTTGTTGCCTATTATATTCATTTTTTGTTGTATCACATTTATAACGTTCATGTTTATTTTGTGGTTTAGCATGGTGCATAGTTATAACCCCTTTTGGTTTTGATTAAATATGGCCTGCGTGTTGTGCCTCTCTATCAATTCTAATGTAATTTTCTTCTCACCTAACTCCCTTCATATGTAACATGAGGATTCTTTACCATATTATTGCAATATGGTATAAGGTAATTGCTTTACAACTAGGAGTAGTTATTTTATATCACCCTTAGATTGACCTTTTTCAATTCTCTCATTATCATGGGAGAATTGAGTAGGATGGGGGCTATAACTATGCCACATTTATCTTATTTTGTATTCTTACATGTTAATATTGTTATTATGATGAGAACATTTTAACTAGTAACAATAATAAACTGGTCACTTATATTAAAATTTTGAAATCTTTTATAACTTAATCAAATCCCTCAAATTAAATTAAGTTAAGATTAATGCCTACAAATTAATGTCACTCGTTAACACTGATCAATGTGGGTAAATTACCATGTTTATTTTAGTGAAATGCAATGGGATAATAGTGATATCCAAAGGGTCATAAATTGGGTGGACTGAACTAGGTTCCTTAAATTGGATTGGGGTAATCTAGAGGTATTAAGAATAATAGCTGTTCATGTTTATACTAAGAGTTGCATAGAGATGCAATTTGCTTGGTGTTGCTTACCTAAATAACTAAATCTCTTTTGAATAGCCAAAGCTAACTCAGGGTAAGGTGAAATATGGATCTTGGCCTACTAGAAAGTTAATTGAGTAACTTTTTGAATTAATAATGAGGGTTACTAATTTGAAGAAAAATAGTGGGAGTATCATTTAAATTTAAAAATAAATGATCATTTCATGATACTTATATTTAGCATATTTTATTGTAGATTACCATGGCACCTAACACAAACAACAATTCACTATCATTGCAGTCAGTCCTTGACAAGGACAAATTAAATGGGGCAAACTTCCTGGATTGGTACAAGAATGTGAGGCTTTGATGAGATCCCTTGGAAGCAATAAGTCTTCAAAGGATCAACAACTTAAGTGTGAAGAAAGCTTGAAGACAATGATGTTCAAGCATGAAAAACAACTTGATTTGAAGACCAATTTAATGTGGAAAAAATTGATGAAAGTAAAGAAGCTATAAAGTCTTGTAGTATAACATCAATGTTGGGGTTGAAGGGCTTCATTTCATGTCCAAAATGAAACCAAATTGAAAGGAATTCAAAACTACATTAAACATGGATGAAATAGAGCTAAAAGAATGCACAATGCGTGGGAGAAATGGAATAGCCAGTGCCAAGCAATAGCCATCTTGATGAGATTTTCAAAATTGAATTGATGTTAGAATGCAATCAAAATCAAATCTCACACTTAATTCACAAGATTCAATTAAGGTTTGGGTTTGGCTAATAAGAATGACCTATGAAGCTAATTCTTCATCAACCATTCTCTTGATTTCTGAAGACACATCAATACCTCAACCAAAGTAATTGATAGCCCAATTGTAATCACTCAAGAACCTAAAAGAGTTTCCTATGATCTCACAAGTTTGATCAAGTTGGTCATAAAATTCTCTCAAAGAGAAGTTGTAATTTGATTTCCAAATAGATTAGTTAGTTTGAATACAAAATAAGAAGTATTTATAGTAGGGAAATATTACATCGTTTTAGGATGTTAAGACTTAAAACACCCTCTAAATTATAAGTAAAGACAAGTAAAAACTGAACAAAACACAGCTTGATCGAAGCAGGAGCTATAGTGTCCGGCGCCAGGCTACTCCTATCCAGGTTCGGATGCCTCTGAAATCCTTCTGTCTAGCTTCAGGCTCAAGTCCTGTCACAGAGCTGGGTGGTTTCTAGAATTAGCAACTTTCGGGCACAACAAGCGTCTGGCTCCAGATGCAATGTGGCTTTCACCGGATAGCCCTCTTCCATCTTTACTTCTTCCAACTTTTGGCTTCCTTTTATCGTCATTTCATGTAGTTTTGATTCCTCAGTATGTTGGATGATTTCTCTGCTTTAATTGAAGCTTTCAATCCCCTTCATAATTGATATATTCCACAAATTCAATTCAACTTGATTTTCTTCAAACTTAGATTTATCAAAAATGGTCTCCAAATCGACAAATTCTTCCTTTCTTTGCATGAATGTGATAAATGCCTTCCTCATTGTTGATGCCTTTGATCTTGTGATTGGTCCTTGTGGCAAAGAAGGAGCAAGGTTTAAATCATCCACCCATTGCTCAAGGGGATTCGTCGTCGAATCCTCTTCATCTACATCAAAAGGAGATAAATCACTTACATTGAAAGTAGGACTAACATTACACTTACCTTGTAAGTCCACTTCGTATGCATTGTCATTTATCTTCTCAATTACTTGAAACGGATCATCACAACTTGGTTCGAGCTTTGATTTTCGAGCATGTGGAAAACATTCCTTTCTCAAATGTACCCACACCCAATCTCCCACTTCAAAGTGCACCTTCCTCATTCCTTTCTTATGTTATTGTGCATATCTTTGGTTTTGCAATTAGATATTATCCCTTGCTTTTGCATGAAGTTGCTTAACCAAATCAACCTTTTTCGCACCATCTAGACTATGAATGTCACTCAAAGGTAAAGGAGTTAGATCGAGAGGAGTCAAAGGATTAAATCTATATACCAATTCAAAAGGAGAGAAATGTGTGGAATAGTGTACACATCTATTATATGCAAATTCAACAAATGGTAGACAATCTTCCTTGATTTCAAATTCCTCATTATTATGGCTCTTAACATAGTTAGTAATGACCTATTGACTACCTCCGTTTGACCATTGGTTTCAGGATGGCAAGTAGTAGAAAACAGCAATCTAGTTCCCAGCTTTCCCCGTAGCACCCTTCAAAAGAGGCTCAAAAACTTAGTATCTCTGTCACTCACAATCTTTTTTTGAATGCCATGAAGTCTTACCACCTATTTGAAAAACAAATTTGCAACATGAGATGCATCATCTATTTTTGAACAAGCAATGAAATGTGCCATTTTTGAGAATCTATCAACTACCACAAGAATGAAATCTTTACCCCTCCTAGTTTTTGGCAATCCAAGCACAAAATCCATTGAAACATCCTCCCATGGAGCTCCAAGAATAGGTATAGGCATGTAAAAACCGTGTGGTTTGAGAGTAGATTTGGCATTCTTACGCACAATGCATGTTTCACAAACTCTAACCACATCCTTTTTCATATATGGCCAATAAAAATGTTTTTTCAAAACAGCCAAAGTTTTTGTTATTCCAAAATGTCCCATAAGTCCCCCACTATGACTTTCAACAACAAGCAATTTTCTCAAGGAACATTTAGGAATACATAGCTTATCCTCTCTAAGGAAGTATCCATCATGCAAAAAGAAATTCTCACAAGGATTCTTCCCGCAAGCAACAAACCACTTCTTAAAGTTATCATCCTCCATAAACAATTCTTTAACAAACTCAAAACCAAGCAATTTAGCCTCAAGAGTTGAAAGCAAAGTGTACCTTCTGGAGAGTGCATTCGCTACCACATTTTCTTTACCTTGCTTGTATTTGACAACGTCGGGAAACATCTCTATGAATTCCACCTATTCACTAAAATATGGTAAAGGTTTTCCATTTTGCATTAGCACCGCTCCAATTCCCATCCCCAAAGCATCACACTCAATTTCAAAAACCTTTGAAAAATCGGGTAAGGAAAGGATAGAGGCACTAGCCAACTTTGACTTTAATATTTGAAAAGCTTTCTTTTGCTCGTTCCCCCATTTAAACTGCACTTTTACCATAATCATTTCAGTAAGAGGAGTTGCAATAGTGTGAAAGTTGGAGACAAACCTTCTATAGAATGATTCCAAACCATAAAAGCTTCTTACCTCACTTGCATTTTTAGGTGTTGGCTATTCCTTGATTGCTTTTATTTTCTCCTCATCAATATGTATCCCATTAGGAGTAACAATATAACCAAGAAAAGTTATTTTAGACAAGCAAAAAGAACACTTTTTCACATTGGCATATAGTTTCTCACTCCTAAGGATATCAAAAACACAACTCAAATGATCCACATGATCTTCCAAGCATTTGCTATAAATCAAATGTCATCAAAATACACCACAACAAATTTACTAATACAATTCCTAAGAATGTGATTCATTAATCTCATAAAAGTGCTTGATGCATTTGTGAGCCTAAAGGGCATAACTAACCACTCATAAAGACCATGTTTTGTTTTGAAAGCAGCTTTCCGCTCATCGCCTTCTTTCATTCTAATTTGGTGGTAGCTACTTTTCAAATCAATCATAGTGAAACAAACACTCCCACATAATTCGTCAAGCATATAATCCAAACAAGGAATGCAGAAGTGATATTTTACAGTTATTTTGTTGATTGCCCGACAATCAACACACATTCTCCATGTCCCATCTTTCTTTGGCATAAGAAGTACCGGGGCTGCACAAATTCTCAAGCTTTCCCTCATATAACCTCTTTTAAGGAGTTCCTCCACTTTTTGTTGAAGCTCTTTGGTTTCTTTTAGGCTTACCCTGTCGGCTGCCTTGTTCGGAAGAGGCGCTCTCAGAAGCAAATTGATTTGATGCTCTATTCCACGGATGGGTGGCAACTCCTTAGGTATCTCTTCCGAAAAAACATCCTCAAATTCCTACAAAAGTGAGTTAATAGCACTTGGACAAGAATTGTTGAGTTAATAGCACTTGGACAAGAATTGTTAGTCTCATTAGAAGAAGAAATCACACAAGCTTGTATATAAGTAATGCTACATGCCTCATACTCACAAAAGCTTCTTTTACCTCTCTTTCTTTTGCATAAAAGTTCACTTTCTTTTCACTCTTGCTTTCTCCCTCTTTTCTTTTCTCCTCTTGCTTCTCATAGCTTGTTACACTCTTGCATTCCACTATCATTTTGTTTCCTCTCTTTGGCTCTCTTTTCTTTTTCCTCATAGAATTCTCTCATCTTCTCATGTGGTTTCAATGAATTCAAATGAATCCTCTTTCCCCCAAACTCAAGTGTATATTTCTTCTTGTAGCCATCATATGTCACTTTTATGTCATATTGCCAAGGCCTACCAAGTAACAAATGTGTTGCTTGCATGGGAACCACATCACATAACACTTTCATCACTATACTTTCCCATTGAAAAAGACTCTAACTTGCTTTCCAACCTTCCTTTCTCCATTGTCATTAGCCATTGAAGTCTATATGGTTTTGGATGATCAATGCATGGCAGCGTCAACCTATCCACCATATACCAACTAGCAACATTCACACAACTTCCACTATTAACAATCATGCTGCATAGTTTTCCATTAATCTAACATCTAGAATGAAATATATTTTCTCTTTGAATATATTCCTCTTCTTTTGTTTGAGCACTTAAAACCCTTCTAATCATTATATGTAACTGCCCTTCAATAGGATAATTATCATCACTATCAATTGCATTTTCACAATTTCCACTCCAATCCTCACCCTCCTTCTCACTACAAGACTCAACATTATCTCTATCAATCACAATAATGACTCTCTTGTTTGGATAATCTGGTGCATAATGTCCAAAATCATGGCATTTAAAGCATTTAACATCTCTAGCTCTATTAGGAGGGTTGTGAGCTTTACATTTGTCTCCAAATGTTCCCTAAGTGTTATTCACCTTAGGTTTGGAAGGTTCTTCCTTATTAAGAGGCTTGGATACTCTTTGTTCCCTCTTAGGGCATGAACTTGTAGTCTTGGTAGTTGAATTTCCAAGACTAGAAGATTGGAAGGTCTTTCCATAGTGTGATTTCCTAATCTTGACTTGCCTTTCAATCTTGATAGCTTTTTGAACCATCTCCTCCAAATCTTCATAATGTTGCAATTCAAGCATGTCTCCTATTTCTTTATTCAACCCATGTATAAACCTTGCCATAGTTGCCTTGGGTTCTTCCTTAACAAGATTGCTTTGGATCATTTCCATTTCCATCTTTTTGTAATAATTATCAACATTGTTAGACATTTGTGTAAGAGTTCAAAGTTTGTGGTGAAGGTCTCTTGGGTAATGTTTAGGCACAAATCTCTTCCTTAGTTACACTTTCATGTCCTCCCATGTCTCTATATATAGGTAGTGCATCTTGTCTTCTCCTTGCAATTGCCAAATGATCCCACCATACAATGGCATAATCCATAAACCTAAACAATAGCCAACTTAAGCTTCTTTTCTTCAGAAAATTTGTGGAATTCACATATTGAATCCACTCACCTTTCCCAATCCAAGTATGTACTTGGATCATTTCCTCCATAAAATGGTGGCACCGTTAACTTGATTCTTCCAAGATTCTTATCAACATCATTGTTCCTTTTTGGCCATCTTGGCCTCTCTTCTTCATACTCTTCTTCATAATCACCTTCATTGCTTTCATCTTCTTCATATTCATCTTGCATATGTCTCCTTCTTGATGGAACACTTGGATGGTGTCCCCTTCCTCTCCCTCTTTGGGGTGATTTCTCAAATGATGAGGGTGATGTGCATCATTAGAATTCAGTTTTTCATCCACTTGCTCCATCCTTGAACTGAGATCCCTTCTCATATCATCCATATTATGGGACAACTTCCTCATTTCCTCCGCTAGAAAAGTAAAGCCTCCATGATCTTCACCCATAGCTGAAGCTTGTGATGATGGTGAAGCTTCCTTGTTCATGATTCCTCACTATCGCTCTTGTTTCACACTTTAGATGGCTTTTTCTTCACTTTAAGAATCTCACTTCTCTCAGCTTTTTTTCTCTCAAGCTCTTTCTGAAGTTCTTAGTTGATACAAAAGAACAATGTCAATCACCAAAGGCAAGATACCAAGCAATCAACATAACTCAATCAAATAGTCAACAAAGAATTCACTTACAAGAACCAAAGAGTTTAGAAAATAGGTCAATCACCACAATTGAAGTGATAGAATACTTAGAATGCAAAGAAATAGATGATACGTATTTATTCAAACACCTAGAGGTAAAAAAGAATTGTTATAAAAAAATCTTTGCAATAGCACTTTCTCAAAACCAACTCAATTTTTCACCAAACAATGCCAATTCAACGTCCAACTCAATCACAAATCTTTCCTACAACATCAAGTATTAAAATAAAACAATTATCAAAGCAATTCAGCAATTTCAATTCACTTTTTCTCAGATTTTCTTGCAATCTTTTTCAATCTTGTTTTTCTTTCTTTTTGTCTCTGTTTTTCTATTCAATTTTGTTGTTGAAACTTTCTTTCTTTTTTGTATTTTTTGTTATATGAAAGATAGAAAATACACAAACACCAAACAAATTGAAACAACCCTTCTTTTTGGCCTTAGATTAGATCCACACAAACAAAGATCACAATTAGAAAGTAAGATAGATGTAGAAGAACAAAATCATAAAACAAACACTAGATCATGAGATTTCAATTAAACAAACATGATAGAAGCACACAATTGAAGGCAAATAAAGAGAGTTCAAACAATAATTGAAGAAACCATAGCTCTGATACCAAAAGGTGATGTGATTTTCGAAATTGAATTGATGTTAGAATGCAATCAAGATCAAATCTCATACTTAATTCACAGGATTCAATTAAGGTTTGGGTTTGGCTAATAAGAATGACATATGAAGCTAATTCTTCATCAACCGTTCTCTTGATTTGTAAAGACCCATCAATACCTCAACCAAAGTAATTGATAGCCCAATTGTAATCACTCAATAACCCTAAAAGAGTTTCCTAAGATCTCACAAGTTTGATCAAGTTGATCATAAAATTCTCTAAAAGAGAAGTTGTAATTTGATTTCAAAATAGATTAGTTAGTTTGAATACAAAATAAGAAGTCTTTATAGTAGGGAAACATTCCAACCCGTAATTACATCGTTTTAGGATGTTAAGACTTAAAACACTCTCTAAATTATAAGTAAAGACATTTAAAAACCAAACAAAACACATCTTGATTCAAGCTGGAACTACAGTGTCCGGTGCCATGCTACTCCCATTCGGATTTAGATGCCTCCGAAATCCTTCTATAAGGCCCCAGGCTCAAGACCGGACATAGCGCCCGGTGGTTTCTAGAATTGGCAACTTTCGGGCACAACAAGCGCCCGATGCCAGATGCATTGTGGTTGCCGCCGGATGGCCCTCTTCCATCTTTACTTCTTTCAACTTTTGGCTTCCTTTTATTATCTTTTCATGTAGTTTTGATTCTTCAACATCTTGGATGATTTCTTGGCTTGAATTGAAGCTTTCAATCCCCTTCATAGTTGATATATTCCACAATTTCAATTCAACTTGATTTTTTTCAAACTTAGACTTATCAAAGATGGTCTCCAAATCATGCAATTCTTCCTTTCTTTGCATGAATGTGATGAGCGCCTTCCTCATCTTTGATGCCTTTGATCTAGTGATTGGTCCTTGTGGCAATGAAGGAGCTAGGTTTCCATCATATCTGATGCCAGCCATT
Organism: Echites panduratus; assembly: GCA_035221335.1. Taxonomy (NCBI): domain Eukaryota; kingdom Viridiplantae; phylum Streptophyta; class Magnoliopsida; order Gentianales; family Apocynaceae; genus Echites; species Echites panduratus. The sequence goes on along the minus strand of JAWZTD010045159.1, from coordinate 2,868 downwards.
TTTATGCCAAAATTGGTCAAATTCCAGAAGTCGTCTGGCAATCTGTCAGGAGGGGGCTCCCGACAGAGGCAAAATTGGCAACCGATGGGTGCCCGACAGGTGTTGCCTGGCGCCCGATAGCCATGTTCTATTAGTTTAAGAAAGTTTTATTTAATTAACATCCTTGGAAGATGTAGTTAGGGTTTAGTTAAGTCTTTGGTTTTAAATACTTCATGCTTTGTGATCAAATACAACTTTCAATGATGAATTAAACATATTTTTCTTTGAGAGTTTTCTCTTTGCAAGATTAATTGTGATCTTCTTTGAGTGTTTGTTCATAGATTCCTCCTAGGGTTCTTGTACAATTCTTAGTGCTTCTTACACTTTTGGTTGTGGTGTGATTAGTTTAACAAAATTAAGTCATTCGTTGATGTTGCAAGACAAAACAGGTCAATGAAACAAAATTGATCTCTGATGAAGTCTTCAGAATTTTTCTATGTGATTGGAACCTTTTAGTTGGACTATTGATATGACAAACTTCAATTCCATGGGATCACATCATCTTGGTATCAGAGTTTAGGCTATTCATCTTAGATTGGACTATCTTAATTGCTTTCTTTGTGTTGTGTTAAGATCATATTTGTTTCATTGAAACGCTATGATCTTATGTTTTGTGATTTGTGCTTTGTTCTATCAAACCTATCTTACTTCTTATCTTGTGATCAATCGTGTTTGTGTGGATTAAGCTTAAGGCCAAAAACAATGGCTGATTCAATTTGTTAAGTGTTTCTTCATCTATTTCTATCTCTACAAAAGAAAAATACAAAAAAAGAAAGATCAAAAGAAGAAAAACCAAAAGAAAGAAAAATAGAGCAAGAAAATTCTGAAAAAAAAAGTGAGAAAGAAAAATTCAAAAATGATCCAAAAATTGTTTAAATTGTAGATATCTTGCTTGGTTTGTTAAATTGAGATGGAGTTGTTGATGTTTTCAATGTGATTTGCCTCTTGTTTGAGCATAATTGAGATTAAAGGACTTGATTACAAAAATTGGTATTGTAGAGATTTTTTTTTTTTATCACAATTCTTTGAACTCTAAATGTTTGATTAAATGCTTTTCATCTATCTTTTAAGTGCATAATTCATTGCCAATTGACCTAAATCTTTGAAACTCTTATATTTTCGGTTCTAGTTGTTGACAAATACTGACTAATTGATTGAGTTTTGTGGATTACTTGACATTCCTGCCTAAGTTGTTTGCAATTGCTCATTAGAATAGTTCAAGAACTTGAAGAAGGGTTGAGAGTGGAAAAAGGCTGAGTGAAGTGAGATCATTAGAGTGAGTAAAAGTCTTGAAAGAGAGCTATACACGAGTGACAAGTGAGGCTATATACATATATCCTTTTTTTCTTGTTTGTTTAATTCTTGTAGATGAGACATGTCAAGATCATTATCTAAAGATGAATATGATCTAATCTTGGAGAAGAAAGAACAATTGTCAAACCAAATGAAGGATTGTAGCAAAGACTTGAAGTTAGAAAATGGCATCTATGAAAGAAATTTTGAAGAGCAACAAGTTAAACCTCCTAGCACATATGTTCATCAAGGAGGAAGGAGAGGGGAATGTCAACTTAGTACTTCTAGAAGTTATCCACCAAAAGGAGTTGAAAAGAGATGTTAGCCAATCTACCAAGGAGAAAACAGGAGTATGAAGAGTATAATGATGATGACTACTATGACCATGTTGTGGAAGTGAGGCCAAGAAGGGATAGTTACCTATCTATGACTCAAGGGACCAGGAGTGTTGGGGACTCCCTTGAGTTCTTGGAGTTAAACACGGTGGGAACTAACTGCAAGAAAGATAGGAAAGCTTCAATAGCTATATTTCTCAAGTTGTTAAGAAGGTAAATCAAAGAAAGACTTGAGCCACATCTTTTTGTTGATTTTGATGAAATGGTACAAATGGCCACACAAGTTGAAAGAAACTTGAAGAAAAAGAAGTCATAATATGAGAAAACTTATGCAAGTTCAAATCATATTTCTTCTACATCAATTAAAGTACAAAGTGATTGGTCAAGGGAAGAACAACACAAGTGCTTTGTATGCAATGAAGTTGGACATGGAGTATCACAATGCCCAACAGGGAAGAAAATGGTGAGTAAAGAGGAAAAGACCACAACCACCATAGAAGAAAAGATTGAAGAAGAGCCACAAGAAGGTGAAGAAAATGAACAAATCCATGACATTCCACCTCAAGAATGTTTTGAGAAGGATCAATTGCAAGAGACTTCAAGAGAAGCGAAGGAAGATGGTGAATGCTTGACACTTTATGAAGGGGACAACAAAGAAGAAGACCTATTTGTTGTGAAATGTGTGGTATATGTGAAGGGAGTTAGATCCGAAATCCACAAAGAAAACTAGATCTAAAACCCGATTTTTTTTGAAAAAATTTCATACAAGAGAGAAATGATACCTTTAGATTGAAGATTGTAAACCGATCTTCGCTTGCTTTGTGCTTGAATAACAATACATAACAATCCACAATACTTAAGATCTTCCAATCTATTCCCTAAGATCAAATTTTGGGTGAACAAAACTAGGAATGGAGAAGAAGAAATATTATATCTCGAGAGAGGAGGCTAGGGTTTCTTAAACCAAAATGCAAGAATAACCCTAATTGCTATTTATAATAGGATATATATAGATATCCTATAATAACCTAATTAGACTATTGGCTACTATGGGCCAAGATTAATCCATTGTAAGAAACCCATTTATTTATTTTTAGTCCAAATCCAAATATAATTAATCTTAGGGACCAAAGTCTAAATTAATTATAAGACCAATAAAAATAAATACTCCTAACTTATTTTATTTAGGCCCAACTATAAT
>JAWZTD010045118.1:0-11755 GCA_035221335.1 Echites panduratus | reverse complement strand
GAACCCGGGACCTTCCGTTATCTTTCGGGAAGGTGACTTCCCGGTGGCTCTGATACCATTTCGCCACGAAAAGGATCAACCTCCAAGGCAGTATAGTTCTTCCCTTTATTCACCCTTTTCTTCAATATTTCTTCTTTCTGGAAAATTCCATTAGTCAATTACTTCCTAACTTTGTTAGGATGATTTCTGCCTTTATAGCAACCTACCATATATAAGGGGTTCTAATTTGTTTGAAACTTTTCAGATGCTTCTTTAAACATGGAGTCTCCTCATCTCCAACCAAGTTCGGTATTAGTTATCTTCAATTTACTCAAAGATATAAGTTAATAGGTCATTTTCAATCCTCGGCAAGGTCTTAGAAAGATCCTACCTTTTTGTCAGGTTTTCGAGTTATCTTCCGCAAGACTTTATTTATCTGTCTTGGAACCACTACAGAGCTTTTTCTAATGTTCTTCCTGTCCTTGGTGGCGAGCTTAATTATTTCCTTTTCAATTTATCAAAACCTGAGTTAGCATTTAAGGTTGGTTGTAACGAGCCTATTTGGCCTCGTTAGTTTTTGATCAATGTTGGTCTAGGCGACCCTAGGTTGGCTGTGAGTTCAACTCTCAGGAGAGAGATGATGATTAACTCTGAGGGTAGAGACCTCTCTTTGACTTCTTTTTTGCATATTTTTTTATCTTCTTAAATTGTGATTAACTTTCTCCTTTCTATTGACAGATATGTATAGGAACTTTGCTATCTCTGCTGCTAGTCCTTAGAGGTCCATAGTGACCTCTTCCACTCAAGAAGTTGTTCCAAGGAGACTTCTGTAGCTCTTGGAGATGCTACTGCCACCACCATTTCTACTATTGCCATCTGGTATCCCTTTGGCACCATTACTTCCTCCTTCTAGATCCAAAACGGTACAGACTGCTTCAAGAGGTAAATTGCTTACGAAAAGAGTTTATGAAGGTATGACTGATTCTCTCCCGGCCTCAACGGTTGTTACCATCTCCTCCCTTTCTTCTTCCCCCATTAGGTAGGTTCATTTGATCTTTACAATTGAAAGGAGGGTTCCGATGACCTCTTCAAAAGCCCAAAGAGGCAAAGTAAAGTCCAAGCTCTTGGGTTGTGGAGCTGAAGACCTGCTAAAGTCTATTCAGCGACTTGGAAGGGAGATTCTCATTGTTTTTTATCAACCAAAAGCCTAACAATGGTCTCCTGATCTTGCCCTAGAGACCACTGATTCCTTTTTCCAACATGCTGAGACCTTTTCTATGGAATGCACTCCACCTATTGATAGAGAAATTAGCAAAAGATGACACATGTGGAGTTTTCTAGAAACATTAGTACTCTCCATTCTTCAGTAAGTTTCCTGGTCTTCATTTTGCTTTTGTTCCTTGTCTTTAAAAACTTTTATTGATCTTTCTTTCTTTTAGCAACATATCTTGCTAAGCGAGCAATTAAGGAGGAATGCTAAGTAGAGAAAGAATGAATATGACCTGCAACAGGTCATTTGTAGCCTTCGAAAGGCAAATCATAATATAGATGAGGAAATCATGGCCTTGCAGGAATCATGTTGTGTTGCCACCAGACAGATTGATAGAGTAAAACCTGAATTGAAATCAGCTGTAGACGATTGGTTCACTGCTAAGGAAGATCTCTCCAAGATGATGGATGAACTAAAGAGGACTTGGCAGCAATGTGATGATGTTGAAACCCAAAACAAAGGGCTTTTAGAGTTCTCCAAAGAGTTTTAGAAGAAGGAGCAAATCTCTCAGTCTCTTGTAGATGAACTCACCAGGGCTCTTTCTGAGGGTCAAACTCAGTATGAACTCATTTCGAGATAAGTTTAATGACAAGCGAGACATCAGGGTAAAAGATCTCCTGGCTTCAACAACTTTCAGTGAGTATGTGGAAGAGCTTCTTGGTCCAATTGCTATTTCCATGTACATAGAATGTTTTAATAAGCTCAAGGAGCTTAATTCTTATTTGAAGCCCGACCCTGGGATGTATGAGGGTTTATATCATCTGGAGCTTGCCAAAGAGGGACTACCTTGGCAGGAAGAAACGCTTCAAGGTAATGAAATTGTAATTCCTTTCCCCGAGACCTTAGTCTTGGCGCAAGATACCTTGCCTAATGCTACGGAGACCTCTATGGTTGAATCTTTTGCTCCTTCAAGTAATAGAGCATCTTTTTACCCGAGCTTTGTTTTTTTGAACCTTGCTCTTCAAGGACTTATGAGAGCTTTTAATATTTTTGTCTAGGCCAAGTTGTTGAAGCCTATGCTAGAGGTCTTCCTCCAGCACTTAATGTGGACTCGGGGACTTTCAGTACTGCTCAACTTACCAACCCCCCTATAGAGACTACTCAACCTGTTCATTTGGAGTTGGCTTAGCCTGCTTGAGTCTCTGAAGAAATTGGTGAGAAGGGAACTCAGGCCTGGCCGTCGAAGAGGAGAAAGCTCAAGAGAACCAGCCTTGATGCCTTCTTGTTTTCCTCTTTTCTTTGTTCTTTTTTTTTTCTTTTTTGAAAGATAAACATTTTATTTTCCTTTTTGGTGGTGTAACAGAATATTACTCCTTCTGTTCAATCTTTATGGTGTTTCTTTTTGTCTTTCCTCATATATCTCTTTGTTGACCCTTTTTGGCTTCTTTTATGTATCTCTCATAACAATCATGTGCCAATAAACTGTCTCTATCTTCAAACTACTTTGAAAATTAAGTCTTCATATTGTGTCAATTTTTTTGAAAAAAGGCCTTCTTTAAGCCTTCCATACTTTGCTGAAAAGAAGTCTTTGTAATAAAATTTGTAGAACATAGGTTTTCATAATGATAGAACTTGCAGAATGTAGGTCTAACACTTCGAAAGTATAATGACTATTCAAATGAGATATGAATTTAAGCATAGAATTGTTTAAGATGGCACATGTTCCAAGGTTTTAAGAGTTATCTACCTTCAATGTCTACTAGTCTGTAGCTTCCACCTTGAAGTACTTCATGAACTATGTATTGACCATCCTAACTTTCTTGGAGTTTAGATAGCTGACTGTGTTTGCCAACATCTGATATTTTGAGAACCATGTCTCTAATGGCAAATTTTCTTTCTTTGACTTTTTTGTTGAAAAAAGTTGTGATTTGCCTCATATACCTTGTATCACTTCTAGTGTATTGTTTCTGACTTTCTTAAAGAGGTCGAGAATTGCTCTTCTCTCCCTCTCGTTCAAGACTGATTTTGTGAGTCTTAAGGTCTTCATTCCAACCTCCACTGGAAGTGCTACTTCTGAACCAAAGCATAGGCTAAACGAGTTTCTCCCATAGCTCTTCTTAGTGTGGTTCCATAGGCAAACAATATACTAGGAATTTTCTCTGGCCAATAGGGTTTTAGCCTTCCTTTTTTCAAGTATGTTTGTCTTTTCTTAAGACCTTTTAGAATGGTTCTATTTGTGACTTCCACTCTGCTATTTGCTTGTGGATGAGCTACCAAGGTTAGCCTTTGTTGAATGCCTAGTTCTTCGCAAAAGACTCTAGAGGGTTCTCCAATTAATTGTCTGCCATTTTCTGAAATTATAGCTTATAGAATTCCAAATCTGCAAATAATGTTTCTCCATACAAAAGATCTGGCTCTGATTCCACCCATCTTGTGAAAGTATTCTACTGCTACAATTAAAAACTTTACACCCCCACTCCTTTTGGAAATGGTCCAAGGAGGTCTATTCCCCAAATGTCAAATGGAACTGAAGCACTTTTAGGAGTGTTATTTTACCAGAGGTCTGTGTGACTTGTTTCCACGTAGTTGACAGCTTTCACGTTTCTTAACGACTTCCTCTATGTCTGATACCATAGATAACCAGTAATATCTAATTCTGAGGATCTTCTTTGCCATGGTCCTAGCACCTATGTGAGACCCACATATACCACTATGAGTCTCTTCAATCAAATATTCTGCTTCAATTTTTCCAAGACATTTGAATAGAGGCCAAGAGTATGATCTTCTATATACCTCATCATTCCAGATGAGTACATATCTCAGGGCCCATTCCTTGATTTTACAAGTTTCCTTGCTATGTTCTGGGAGCTCTCCATGGTTGAGATACTTATACAGAGGATATCTCCAATCTGCATGATCTTCGATAATTAGACTTTCTTCAAGATCAATAGAAGGTTGATTCGAACATTTAATCAGGAGCTCTCCCTTGTTTCCTTCTAGGTCCTTGAAGACCTTGGATAGGATGTCTGCCTCCAAATTCTGATTTCTTGGAATTTGTACTATCATAAAATATTCCAAGTTTGAGGTTGATTTCTTTACATTTTTTATGATGACCTATAATGCAAGTTCTTCATCAACCATCCTCTTGATTTGGAAGACACATCAAGACCTCAACCAAAGTAATTGATAGCCCAATATAATCTCTCAAGAACTGATGTGATCCTAGGAACGACTCAAACTTTGATTGAAGATAATTTGATGCCATCAAGGGAAATTCATTTTTGAGATTGCAAGCATACAAAGTTCAATATTTCAAGTTCAAGAAGAAATGAAGATAAACGAAGTGAACAAATTTGAAGATTGAAGCGATGTTGCAAATCCTAAAGCTTAAAAAGAATTTTGGGAACTCAAAGTTTTGGAAATGCAAAACATTTAAAGGCCTCAAAGGACTTGGATTTCCTGCCAAAACATGCCCAGAAGACATGGAATGAAGACTACAAGATTGTTGGACAAAATGAGTTCAAAATGGTGAGAAAGATGCAAAAAGGCACCCTATCTAGTGCCTCGAACAAAGTGCCTGGTGCCAGCTCCATTTGTGCTCTTCGCAGCAGCCAAAAAATATTAACTCCATCTTACACAGGATGCTACAGTGTTTCTAGAGTACTTGCTGCCCATTTCTTAGCTTATATTTCTTTGATTTTTCAAGGGCTTTCGTGCAATTATTTTCCAGCTTTCTTGTTAAGTATTTGGCTTATAAATAAGCCTTTCTTCCTTGTAAGCTTATAAATAAGCCTTTCTTCCTTGTAATTGAAAACCAACTTTGAGATGAAAAATTGAAAGGTTTGTTTCTCTACACTTTGACTTGGTCTTGAAGGTCAAATTCTTTCATCAACTCTTCTATGGTTCTTGTAGAATTACTCTAGGGTTATCAATCACTTTGGTTGAGGTATTGATTAGTCTTCCAAATCAAGAGGATAGTTGATGAGAGTCGCATCTCATAGGTCATTCTAATTAACCAAACCTAAACCTAGGTGAAATCCTTTCTTTTCAAAATCGATTGTCACTTTTGGTGACTGGAATCCTAAAATCCTTCCTTCGTCGAGAGGGAATTTCGTATCAAGTGGTATCAGAGTTTTGGGTTTTCACCTAGGGTTGACTATCTATATTTGCTTTCTTGTGTGTTTGTGCCATGATCATAATTTTTCTTCTTTGAAATTGTATGATCATATATCTGTTTGTGTTTGTTTGATTTACATCTATCCTACTATTTTCTTGTGATCATTTGTTTGTGGGAACAAGCCTAAGGCCAAAAACAAGGGCTGGTTCTATGTGTTATGTGTTAGTTATCCAATCATCTATCTCTCTACAAAAGAACAGAAATTCTATGACAAAAAAATTTTTTGAGATTGAGAATCTTGTGCTTATTGTTCAATTATTTGATTGAGAAAGTTTGGAGCTACAATTTCTTATCATTTTTGGAAATTTTGAAATTAATTTGAAATTGCAAGGAAAATTTGATCACATTTCTTGACGTCCAGGTGTTTGATGGAATGCCTCATTGAAAATTTCTTTGACTCCTACTTATTTTATCACTTGATTTGAATTAAATGACCTTTCTTAAAATTCTTTGACTAGTAATTGTGGATTCTTATTGATCATTTTCTTGAATTTGTGGATTACTTGGTATTCTTGACTAAGTGATTTACATTTGCCATAATTAATGCTATCAGAACTTAGTGCAGAGTTTGAGTGGAAAAAAGGCATGAGTGTTGAGCTTGATTGAGTGTGTAAAAGCCTTAATTGAGTGTCATACACGAGTGCAAGTGAGGAACATACAAATTGCCACTACTTTGTTGAATTTTCAAAGTAGGAAATCAATATGGAGATAAATCAAGTTTTTATTTAAACTCTCTTGGAGAAATGGATTGAATGGAGCAAGACTTGATAAAAGAAATGAAGGAGAAAGTCTCCAACCACATGAGAGAGATGCGGGAAGACATGAGTTAAGTCTCCAACCACATGAGAGAGATGCGGGGAGACATGAGTTCAAGAGATGAAGACCATGAGACACTTCATGGAGAAAATGACAAAGAACACCCTTATTTCAATCTAGATGCATGATTGAAGGTAATCTTTGTAGTCTCATTGTTGATAAAGGAAGTTGTGTCAATATTTCTAGCAAGCATATGGTGGAAAGGTTGAAGCTACCTTGCATAGAACATCCAAAGCCATATAAGCATAGTGCTGAAGTCAATGTAGACAAGCAAGTGAGGATCACATTCTCCATGGGAAAGTATGAAGATGAAGTATTTTGTGATGTGATCCCTATGCAAGTAACTCATTTGTTGCTAGGGAGACCTTGAAAAGTTGAAAGAGGAGCTATATATGACGATTGTAAACACAAGTACACTTTCAATATGGAAGGAAGGAAGATCAACTTGAATTCTTTGACACAACATGAAGCTTCTAAGGATCAAGAACAACTCCTAAAGAACGTGAAGGCATTCTATGAGGAGCTTGAAATGAAAAGTAAGAGGGAAGAAGAAATGAACTCAATTACGAAAGAAATTTAGAGGAAAGATCAATATGAGGGTGAGAAAGAAATGAGGGGAGAGGAAGAGAGCCTAATTGCAAAAGATCATGAGAGAAAAGACTTTGAGAAAGAAAATGAGAGTGAGCTTGAAATGAAAAATAATGAGAGGAAAGAAATGATCTCAAATGAAAAAGAACTTGAGAGGAGAAATAATGAGAGAAAAAATGATAGTAAGGAGAGAAGAGAACAAGAGAGTGAGGAAAGAGAGATCTTCATTTCTACTCCTACATTTAACCATTCTTCTATTATTGTCTCATTGTCTAATTTTCAGGAACTTGAAGGGGTAATCAAGAGGGAATTTGGTAATGATGAAGAGAGAGTAAGTAAGATGCTTTAATGGTACACTCTCATATCCACCCTTAGCGAACAATTGTTCAAGTTAGGTCATGAAAGTTTGTTTTCCTTGGATATATATGATTGTGAATATGTTTATTGTGTTTACGAGTAAAATGGAATGATTGAATTTCTTAAGCATAATGATTTCTTGTCTCTAGAACATGTTTTGTACTCCTTTGAGTATTGTGATAGCTTTCATTGACTTTATGATTATAAAGGAATCTTATGCAGACAAATGTGAGCTTATAAATGCTTATGGTAGTTGTGAGCAAGGTGCTCTTATGGGAACTTTGAAGTGTGATGATTTCTTAACTAGGGGGATTAAAATGCGTAATTTCAAATGTCTTCTGCATGAAGTACCACATCTTGAGCTTGCTAGGAAATCAAATTTGAAAGAGCATACTTGTGAAGTATCATGTGTTAGATTCAATAAGCATGTTAATTCTTTTCTTAAAGAAAAAGTCTTGATAATGCCTATGAAGTTTACATATGACTTGTCGACTATTGAGGTACATGAAAATGGCTTGGAGATTCATTTTTGCAACTACTTGACTTTCTTGTTGGAGCATACCTTTGAAATTTACATGAGTAGGCTTCAAAAATGTGTCTTGGATGATAGATTGTTATGGATCTTCAAGATTGTGACCCTTGTACAACAATTCTATCCTTGTGAAATTGTGCTTCAAGCTTCAAAACAAGTTAATTATGTTGAATTCTATGAGCTTGATAAACCTTTGTTTGGAGAAAATGACTTGTATATGCCTAAGAATTCTACATGTGACTTGTTGATCATTTGATTTCCTAATAAGAGTCTGACAATGCATTCATATGATTGGAAGTACTTGGATTTCTTGTTAAAGCACATCACGTCTTTTTACTATTGTGAACATGGAAATGCTTGATGTAAATTTACTTGATGTTTATACACAATTTTTGTGTAGGGAGTTCTATAAGCATGAAGAGTCTTTAATGGTTGAAAATACTTCGAGAATGTCCATGAATTCCATATATGATCTTTTGTTCATTGAAATCCATGGTGAGAGCATGATGACCCATTGCCATACTCTAAATAACTTATTTTACATAAGGAAGTCTATCATTGAATTGCATATGAATGAAACTTCTAAGTGTATTTTGGATAAAAGAGTTTTATGGATCTTAGATATCATGATTTTGCAAGGTATTTGTATCTCTGTAGTCTGAAGTGCATACTCATTGTTGATTGTGAGCCTACCTTGTTAGAGATGTACTTTATGATTATGCAGTTGTGGAAGAGGTACATACCTCTTGGAAATAAATCTTTTTTGGAGGCTTTTTATGAAGCATATCATGTTGGTAAGATGTGTTGTAAGAAGGTTTTCAAACTTCATGCTTTAAATAACCACACGATGATTTTCAATTCTTTTATATCTTGATTGAAGAACACTTCTTTAAGATGTTTATGGAAATAAAGTCTATATCTTTCGGGAATCATTGCTTGATTGAGAATAGTTGAAAGGCTTATCATGTTGTGATCTTGAATTCTGGGAAAGTTTTGGAACTTAATGAATTAGGTAGCAACATGAATGCTTGTTTTAAAGTTCTTCTTGTGATTCTTAAATTCAAAGTTTATGGCTTTCTTGGATGTATTCTTAGAATGGATGTTCTATGTGTTCATAGTGAGTTTATTGGATTATTGAATTTTGAGAATCTTATATGAATCATTTGACATATGTTGATCCCAGGATCTTGTATTTTTTGTTTAAAGGGCATGTCTTAGGGTTACATATGAAAAGAAAGGTATGATTCTTCGGGGATATTTGTTACTTTCTTTTAAGAAGATGTAATATGATGAGAATTTCTTCTTTGGTGAGCTTAATGAATTTGATGTAGAATAAATTGAAATGAATTTCTTGAGTTTGATCTCTATTTGGCATGTGGAGTGGAATGACAACATGATGTTAAGAATTTTGTTTCATGCCGAAAATGGGAGTTGGTTGAGATTCTTGGAACATTTTCCAACTTTCTATGAGTACAATATCAACCATCACCTTGATAATGCCAACTGTAGCATATGTGAGAATCATCTCTTGTTCATCCTATAAATATGCTTGGTAAATTTGATGGAAGACATGTGTTTTTGTTGGGAACAAGGTGTTTCTGGATGATTGACATATATTAGCTCATTTTTGAAATCTTTTTGTTTAATACTTTTAGGACATCAACTTTCTTATTTAAATGATGTCATTTTGTGAGCTTAAATGCTTTGTGCTTTTACTTTTGAAAGGACATTAATGTTTAGGATTTTTTACCTGTACCTTGAATGTTGTAATTTGTTTCTTAGGAGCTTAAAGTGAATATGTTTTATCTAATGATTTGTGGATGAGAAGGAATACTTGACAGAGGGAATGGTGATACCTTTTAGGGTGATTACTTCCATAGAGGGACATTAATGGAGACCTCGTAGCTTCAATGGCTTTCGGACCAATCATGAGGGCTCGAGCGTCAAAGATGTGAAAGACTCTAATCACATATCTCCAATGGAAAGAAGATTGTCTTGATTTTGAAGCCATCTTCAAAGCCAACAAGTTGGAAGAAGAATGAGGAATCCAAAGGCTTTGGAATGTTGTGACTTTTGAAGGATAATAGTGTTGGGATTTATGCCCAAAAAGACAAAAAAAAATCTATAATTATTATTTTAATTGAGATGTTATTTGAATTATTTTTAATGCATATTTTTATTTCATACAATAATGTCAAATTTGATTTAAATAGGTGATATATGAAATTTGACCTTTTTTAAATCAAATTTGACCTAATCTATCCCTATTGTTTATGAATGATTTTGTATCATTCTAAAGTAGAATTTGAAGAAGAATTAATTTTGTTCTAAGTAACTTTAATAATTAATTCCAAGGATTATATAATCCTTGGAATTAATTATTGAAGTTTGAATAAAACTAAATGATTTATTTTATTTGGTCTTATAATTAATTTGGACTAAAATCCATAAGATTAATTATAGTTGGACTTAAATAAAATAAGTTAGGAGTATTTATTTTTATTTGTCTTACAATTAATTTGGACTTAGGTCCATAAGATTAATTATTCTCGGACTTAGACTATAAATAAATAAAAATTGTTTCTTACAATGGATTATTTTTGACCCATAGTAGCCAAAACCGGAATTAGATTATTCTAGGATGTCTATATATATCTTATTATAACTAGCAATTATGATTAATCAAAACATTTAGTCTAAAAAACCCTAGCTTCCTCTCTCCGTCTCAAGACAACATTTCTTCTTCACTATTCTAAGTTTGTTCACCCAAACTTTGATTTAAGGGAATAGATTAGAAGAACTTAAGCATTGTAGATTGCAATTCAAACACAAAGGAGGAGAAGACCGATCTATAATCATCAAAAGAAAGGTATCATTTTTCTATTATGTGTAAATTTTTTTTTAAAATCGAGTTATATATCTAGTTTTCTCTATAAATTTCGGATCTATTTCCCAACAATTGGTATCAAAGCAGGTTCTTACTTAGAGAACGATACCTAGTTTTTGTTTATTTAGGGGTTTTTAATTCTGCATACAGTTATATATTTATTTATAAAAATTAAAGTTTCTAATTAGATTTTTTGTACCTCTCGTCAGTGAAGACATAAAGGTTTGTATAGTTTTCGAATATACGTTAAACCTCGTGGTTAGAGGTATAGGATTTGTAAATTTTAAGTTTAATTTACCCGTCAATTTTATCATTTCTGTTTTCTAAAAAAAAAAAGTTCTAGAACTTTTGGTTACTATCGGAACAACAAAGAACTTGTCGGAGGTGGCAGGAGGGCAGCAGATCTGTTCACTCCACCCGACAGCTTGCAGATCCAACAGTCCGTGGCTTTATTTCTTTTGCTGCAACAAACAAAGAATATTAAAAAAAAAATTCTGGATCTTTAATTTTTGGACTGCCGGAGCAACCGAACAGACACCGGAACTGCACAGATCAGAAAGTAGCGAGCGGTGCAGTCCAGTTGTGGCTGTGAACCTCCATTTGCAGCGATAGCCATGGCAGTAGGGAATTAGTGCCGTTGGCTGTTGCAAACTGAACAGAAACAGCAGAAAAGGAAATAAATCAGCCGGTAGAAGATGGACTTGCAACTGCAAAAATGGAAGAAAGCCTTTGCAGAATGTTATCTTCTGGATGGAGAAGATGACCCAATTCTTGGAATTTGCAAATCAATCCCTACAGTTTTCAAAATTCCTAGTTTGGGCCTTAAGGTTTTAATTACCCATTAGGTGTTTTAATTAGAATCTTTTTTGTCAATTGCTTTAAGTATTTATTTATTTTGCTTTATAATTTTGTGATATTGAAAAGGCATGTAAATAAATAGAAGCCACTACTAGGAAATAAACAAGATCACAATTAATCTTTGTCTGATTAATTGGTCACATAGGTTTAAAACTAGAAAAGCATAAATTAAATTTATTACTTTGTTTTAAATCATATTATGTTACATGTGACACATTTATATTCTTATGGGAAACCTAGATTATAAATATATATTTTTAAGATAATTATTTTCATTTTGTTATGATAACTAAGAAATCAAGAAAAATAATTATAAGAATATTAAATAGAATTCTTTAAAATAAGTATGGT
>JAWZTD010045067.1:0-11760 GCA_035221335.1 Echites panduratus | reverse complement strand
CAATGCTTGTCTTAACTTTGAAGCCCTTGATCTTGTGATAGGTCCACTTGGTATTCTTGGACATGGGTCTCCATCATCATAGCAAGAACGAAATAAATATTGTCTAAGTTGAAAACAGCTAAAGCTGCAACTGTTGCTTCGTTGCCAACGCGTAGGTCAACTTCTCCTTTTGCCAAAGATCAACTACTGCGTAGGCCATACATATTCATACAAATGTAAGATGTAGAACCGGTATCTAATACCCACGAAGCAGAAGTAAATACACTAATTTCAATAACAAAAATACCTGAAGCAGCAATTGCATTGTTCTTCTTCTTTTGAAGTTCTTCCGAATAGAGCTTGCAATTTTGCTGTCAATAGCCCTTCATCTTAAGGAATGAGCACTAACAGAAGTGCAAAAAGCCATCTTGCCTGAACTTAAAGCCTTGGTAATTGAAAACCTCTTTTGACGTGCCTGATCTTGGAACATTTTCTTGAGATGCACAACCATATCATATGCTTCCATAGACTTGAATTGATTCTGAAGCTTGGAGTTCATGGTAGTAAGCATAAGGTAAGTCACATCCTTAGAGTCATTAACATGCTTACTAGTAGCACCTTTTTTTGCTCTAGGGGAGTTGTTGGCCGGAGCATCAGGGATAGGACCGTCAAGGATATAAAGCTTCCTTTCTTGTTTGAGAACTAATCTCAAATTTCTAGACCAATCTAGAAAGTTAGGTCCTCTTAGTTTTTCTTTTCAAGTATAGATTGCAATGATGGAGTTGCATTAGAGTTTGAGGCCATTATCTACATACAAAAATATGCAAAAGAAATTAGATTGAACTATATCTCCTATTAAAATAAAATTTCAACATTTGAAAAATTAGTGGATCATATTACTCTTTCTATTCAATTATGAGAAAGCTTTGGCTTAACACCCACAACTAAACAGAAAATTTTAATATGGTATGGGATTGATATCGCATGTCCAGGTAATTAAATCCCATATGTTGCCCTAGGTCCAAAACCAGTTGATAACCTAGTTAAGTCTAACCATTATAAAAGTATATACATCACTATTATCCATCTTGCCATATTAAGATGATCTAACACAATCTGCTTCTGTAGAACCTATGTTTTGACAATCCTAATCTTGATAACTATTCATTTAATGGAAGGCACTTTAGACTTAATATTTTCTTTATTAGTTAATTTTATAAGGCATGGCAATGATACAATAAAATTCAAGCTCATACAATGCATCACATACATATATAAAAAGCATAAAATAAACGTGACATAGCATGGCCCAAATCCTATAATGATCTTCACGAGCTAAGTGAAGACCAAAGGTCAATCTTGGTAAGAAAACATCTTCATGCTCTTGCCTCCTAGATTGCCAACGTACTCCACCTTGTATCGAGTGTCTCCTTTCATCTTCATTACATAGTATAAAGAAATATATACTAGTAAACCAAATACAATTTTACAAGATGAAAAAACAAGCATCTATTTAAATTTACAACCCATAAATTTAACAAAATGCGAGGGACGAATATTGCCATGATATGCCCCATGCATTTTAACACTTAAAACATAATAACATATCATAAAACATCAAATGTACCATAAGAGAATTATAGTGGGTACACAAATGGGGTTCCAAGGGGCATCGCCCCTGGCGGGGTCCAAGGGGTAGTTTTCCAAGGTAGTCCAAACCCTTATTCAATTAGAGTGATTACACATGAAAACAGTTTTCATATTCCACTAGGAAAATAAATTTCCAAATTATCCCCATTCATTTGAACCGAAAACAGAACAACTTCTGTTTATAATTTAATCATATTAAACTGAAAATCTCCTTTTTTAATTATAAATATATGAACTGTTTGGTTTAATCAAATTAAACAGAATAAAATCTGATTATCATGCTTAACCAACTTGAACAGATTCAACATATCTTACAGATTGTGCATAACAGATTTATGCTATATATACATCAGATATATATATGTGAATCGAAATAAATTGTGCATAACAGATTTATGCTATATATACATCATATCTATATATATATGTGAATCGAAACAAATTTTGCATAACAGATTTATACTATAAATACATCAGATCTATATATATATATATATATATATATAAACTGAAGATAAAGACTAATCATGACAGATTACATATGAAAATAGAACTGATCACACTTTGCTACACAGTTAGCACATAAAATCAGTTTTACATAATGCACAAGTAGCTCTGATACCACTGTTGGGATTTATGAACACAGAAGCAGTGGAAAATAAAATTTTTCACAATCCCGATCTAGGGTCCATATACATTATGTAAAACCGAATGGTAAGAAAATCATACGTTTTCTATTTTGGAGAACAGAAACAGCAGATCTAGACTCTGCGAAACACGAACGTCCTCTACTTATATCCACACAGCAAGATCAACGAGCTGGTTAGTCTGCTAGAACCTTAAGCTTTCCAAATCTGATATTTATAAGCTTGGTGGCGGAATTCTAGAGAGTGGAAGGGATGACGTCGGTTAGGGTTTTCTCCCTATCAAAATAGCTTATGTACAAGAGAGAAAGCAAGACCATTCTTTTCTCTATATAGAAGAATAAAGAAAGGTGGACGGCTAGGATTCATTCTTTCCAATCTAATAGGATGGATGGCTAGGATTTATTCCTTCCAATCTAATAGGATGGACGGCTAGGATTTATTCCTTCCTATCATATAGGATGCCAATCCTAACCCTAGTTTCTCTTCCCCTTTTATATTTATATTACGAATTTCGTACAATTAGGAATGTAATTATAACAGAAAGTAATATAATTTCGTACAATTGAATTCATAAGTTCAATATGAATTAGAAGCTTGTGATTACTTGCTTTAGTGTGTGAAAATGTAGGTTTATTTAACATTGGCAGCGGGTCTAAGCCCACGAGTCATAAGCTGCCTCTAGCAAGACATTATGACTACACAAATTAAATAAAATCAATAGTTCGATTTTAAATTATTTTAAAGTCCAATATTCAGTCCCTTTGTCACATATAAGGCATGAATTAAGTCATCCTTATATAACTTAATCATTCGTTTATTCATCCCTGATTAAACTGTCTAAACAAATGATACTAATAACTCTTTATTAGTTCATTTGAGCACTGCCATGCATTTCTCAGTTTAGATAATCAAGAGGGCTCAAAGGATATTTCACTCAAAATGAGTGTGACAAATCCCATCTTTTTTCATTCACATTTCTTACTATGATTCATACTATGTCCAACTAAAGCCTATATTGCTATCCGGTTAAAGATAACATTATACTAGGTCAAGCCATAGAATTCCTCACATAGAAATCCATGATGAGATCAGGTCTAGGGACTTAAATGTGACTATCAAGTTGAGAATTACTTATGACATCAGGTCATGTCCAATACATCGTTCTCTAACATGTATTTATGTTCTCACTTGAATATCCCGTATTCATGATCAGTAAAACTTGACCATCAGTGTGATTACATACTATTCTTAATTTATTATTGTTCTTATAATAATAACCGAATAGGGACCAATAGAATAATATATCTATTGCCAAAAAAGTTTTACTATTAAGTCACATACTTAATGACCAAAAGGCAGATAGTATTATTCATGGAAACATTAGATAAAATCAATCTCACAAATACATTTCAAAGCACAAAAACAAATTATGTCATTGTTCTAGTACATAATACTATCAGATTCCACCACCACAAATAAAGGAAAAGCTAAAGAGGAACCACAAGAACTTGTTGAGAATGAACAAACTCATAAGATTCCACTTTAAGAGAGTGTTGAGAGGAAAGAAAAGAAAGAAGAATCTCCAATTGAAGATAAAGAAGCGATGGCAAGTGAGGCAAGTGAGAGAGAAAATGAGATAAAAAATGAGAGAGAAAGACATCTTGAGAAACAAGAAAAAAAGAGGAAAAATGAGAGTGTGATTGAAAAAGGTAAGAGTAGAGTTGAAAGAAAAGATTTGAGTGAAGAAAATGGGAGCCAATAAGAAAAAGAAAGAAAGAGTGAGAGAGGACCGGTTTTCATGATGAACAATGAAATTATTACACCCATTTCTAGCATTAACCATGCTTTTTCTGGTGTTCTTGTGCCAAATTTTTAGAAATTTGAATTATTAACCAATGTGAAAGATGGCAAGAACCACATGATGATGAGTGACATGTTAAAGTGGTACACTCTTATATCCACACTTGGGAATAAATTGCAGAATTTTGAAATGGAAAGAATGTTGACTATGATGAAACATGACTTTGAAGGAGATTATAATGTATGTGAACAAAATGCTCATATTGTTAAGCCTTTTCGGCATGATGATTTCTTAACTAGTGGAGTACATCGTACATTTCTATGACCTTTTTGAAAGAGATATTAGATCTCTAATTTGTCAAGAAGTCATATTTAGGTGAAAATGTGTTGAATGATTGTAAACAAGTTGATTTTGTTGAATTTTTCAAGCATGAAGATTCTTTGACAAAGTGTTCTATGCTTGACTTGTTGATTGATAGAGTCCATGGAAATAGCTTGAGAATACATCCTTGTGAATTGAAATCCATGAATTTCTTGATGAAAATATCTTTGAAGTGCACATGAATGGGGTATAAAAGTTTGATTTAGATGATCAAGTCTTGTGGATCTTTGATGCTACAATTCTTGGTCAAAACTTATATCTTTATGGTTTAATGTGCGAACTTATTGTTGACTTAAGGTATTTGTGTATCTTGGTTGAGAGATATTTCATTATGGATATGAGAAGAAAGATTGTGCTAGTTGAGAATCATTACTTGATCGAAATTTGTGATATAGCATGTTATGATGAGAAATTGTTCTTGAAGGAAGTTGTGAAACTTCATAATCATTGAGCAAATATGGATGCAAAATGCTTGATCTTTATTTGGTGGAGTTATTTGTTGACATGGTGTGCCTTTCGTGCCATCAATAAAGATTTGTTGAAATTCTCATGACGGACATTTCCTAAGTTTCATTGAAGACAAAGTTGTCCATCTTGGTGATAATTTGGAATCTAACATATGTGAGAGTTATTTTCTTGTTAATCTTCTACATGTGTTTAATGATTTAGATGGAAGACTTGTGAATGCTTTGAAAATAAAGTGTCTCTTGAGCTTAACTTGCATGAATGCGATTTTTGAAGTTCTTTTGTTTAATGCTTTTTGGGGTCATACACTAATGGGAATTTGTACCTTACTTGGTAGAACCTTGTTTCCTTAGTGTTTACAATGGAAGGTACTTCTTGTATATCTGATTTCTATTAACAAGTTTATTGTAGATGAGGAGCATATATCCATCATGCCAGATGAGGAGTATATACCTTTGAAGGAACTAATGGTAAGGCTTTTACATATGAGGACTTCCATGGAGGATAGCATTTGTCAAATCCTTGCGAGTATCGAATTGCTTGGTAAGCATTCCTTTGATGATTCAATCAATGTTAATGATCGTTCTTCTCTCAATGTAGAACAAGAAGATTCGAAGATGAATCTTTTCAAAGAAGGGAGGAGTGATGAGGTTCATGGAAGAAATGAAGCTTACAAAGATCAACATTCCAAGATTAAGAAGGAAATGAAGGCATTGGTGTTCAACAAAGATAAACTACTTATGTATGAAGCCATGTTTGAAAGGATTAAACTTGGTGAAGAGAATGAAATCATGAATATATGGAATTTACCCACAATGAAAGGGTTCGAAAGCTCCATTTCATGCCAAGAATGCATCAACGATGAAAGGAATTCAAAATAACAAGGTATGATGAATTGGAGCTAAAAGAGTGAAGAAAACATGGAAATGGAATACCATCCAGGCCTGTCGAAAACCAGCTGGTGCTTGACCAAATTTTGTTCAATTTGGACCCCAAAACAGTAGGTATCCGGTGCTCTATCCGGCCCTCCATTCAGTGCCAGACTGATACAGTGACTGTTACAGTGACATTTTTAACTTCTTTTGCTTTTTAATGTTTTTTATTGTCTTTTTTATTATTTTAGAGGGTGTTTTATGTCTTTAACACCCCAAGGACAAATCATTTGGTTAGACTAGGGTTGAAACACTATAAATACATCCTTATTATGTAATTCAAACACATTTTATCATTTTATCAAAAACAACATGTCTCTTTCAGAGCAAAACTTTAAAGATCAAATTGATCTACTTGTGAGGTTTACTTTATGAACAATCTAGGGTTCTTAAAATTCATTACATTGGTTAAGGATAATCAATTCCAAAGGTCGATATAAACTAAACTTGAATCTATTGATGAATATCTTCGGAACTTGTCATTGTGATTGAATCTTAGGGATTGATC
Source organism: Echites panduratus (assembly GCA_035221335.1). Taxonomy (NCBI): domain Eukaryota; kingdom Viridiplantae; phylum Streptophyta; class Magnoliopsida; order Gentianales; family Apocynaceae; genus Echites; species Echites panduratus. The sequence continues at coordinate 5,397 of JAWZTD010045067.1, read as the reverse complement.
CATGACTATGAGAAACTTTAATTCAACGAATCACATCAGCTGTCCTATAAAACCACCATTTACGGTGGTCTAAACTAAAAAACGTCGTCGTGTAGGACCCTAGTCATTAAAAATCAATTAAAGATAAAAAAGATAACATTGATGTGAGGCTGTCGAACCCTACTCAAATAGAAATCAATGCGGTTACAAATTTGTAGTAATAGCAACAACCGAAGTCATTTCTCTCAAGGATTAAAATAATCTATTCAACATATTAAGTGTACAATAGATTTGTTCAGGTTTCAATCCACAGAAATTTAAGAGAATAAAAATTCCAAATTAAGAAAAATAAATTTATAAAGCTACCAGTCCAGGAACTATCCAGACTCCTTTTAGTTTCTCATTGAACACTCAAGATAAAATTGAACTTAATTATCTGATTAACCTGATTAGCCGAGATCTCACACTAATCAATTCTCTACTAGATGATCACCTAGAACTCAACTAATCAACAATTAACAAATCTACAATCGCACAATTTATCAATGAAAACTAGTTTAAAAACCAGAATATATTAATCCAAACCACAGATGTGCAATTTGTTCTCTATAAAACATGTAATTGATTATAAAAGGTCTCCTATAACCAATTGCAACTCAATTAAATAGAAAATACATAAACAAAGATCTCCATTCATGTAAAACGATATAATCAATAAGAGAAAGACAATTAAATCAATTGAAATATTAAATCAAGTTCTCAAAACCAAACCGGAATTCTTCAAATCCTTGGATTAGTCTTGATCCTAGCCTTGCATAATTGTAGAGAAATGAAGATAAGTAATAATTTTGGAAAAATAAGAAAAACACTTCCTATGAACTGAGGAAAACTCCCTATTGCCCTCCTAATACAGATTCCTCCCGAAGAGATAGAAAACCCCACTAATTTATAATAATTTCAATTGCAAAATTTGCCTGGATCAGCCTCCATATTGGGCTGGAAAAAACAACTTCAAGGCTTTCTATTCCGACTTCGTATTCTTCATCAAAGTTGTAGCTAGTTGTTTAAGCTTTCCATGCAAAATATGCAACTCTGCATTTTGGACGGTAATGACACGGTTTTGACCGGTCAGCCAATTTTAGTAGACCTGCTGTCAGAATCTGGCATTGATCTCTTCATAGGAATTGTAGATATATCTCTTAGCTTTTCAACAAGATATAATTTATAACATTTAGACATCTATAGCTCAAGATATGGTCCAAATACAAAAACCTTGTAAAATCCAAGAATTGTTATGAAATCCAATTACAATCTATTAAGGTCCAAATAAATGGATCTTGTCTAATATAATCCAATTAAGCACAATAGATGTACAAAAGATTAATTATGAAGAATTGATTAAATATAAAATCAATCACAGTCAAATTCCCAAACACTATCTTTTGCACATCCTGGGCAAAATAGAGATTCAATCTATAAAACAAAACAAACATGCAAACAAAACATTCACCTTTCAATGGATATAAAAAATGTAAAAGTAGTGAAGAAAAATATAATCTATGTTCAAAAGATTACAACTTAAATAAATCAAACCTTCCACATCTCAAAATAACTTGTAAAGTACCTTAAATTGAAATATGAGAATCAAAAATGATAACACCTCACCCGACATACTCTCAATCTCTCAAGTGTTTATAAATGATTTGTATTTCGCTCAATCCACATTATGAGAAATTTGCACTACCATAGGCTTGCTCATATTCTACGTCTCTATTACTCAGTACACATGCAAACACAAATCAAGAGGACTTTTTTTTAAAGGTTGTAGTGTGGCTAAGGAAAAGGAATCAATAAGGATATGGCTAGGCATGAGCTACAGAGAATAAAAAGATCATTGTGGGAAATTCAAATAACAAGAATAAAACTACATAAGAATAATGTAATTTCACCCCAACTTCATATTAAAACACATTCTCTCTGTAAATTCCTTCCTTTGACAACCTTTTGAATTTTTTTTTTCAATTTTCATTTTCTTTTCAACCTGTACATAGATCAATACAATACACATACCCCCCCCCCACACACACTTAAACCTTACTTGCCCTCAAGTAAGAATAAATAGAAAGGTAAATCCAACATGTTCCCCTCCACACTTACAATAGAACATTGCTAATAAAACACCAATGCTCAACCGTTCTCAATAGTAAGGCACAAACATGGTTGTTCTCATTTGGTTTGTAATGGGTAAAAACTAGAAAAAAAAAAAGGCAATTAAGCTTAAGGGGTTAACAATTCAAAGTTGGCTATATGATTAAAGTAGCTAAATAAGGGAAGAAGAAATAAGGAATGAAAGAAGAAAGAAAGAAGGAAAGAATAATGAATGAAAGAAGGCCTCCATCATATTTGTGCATGCAGGTGAAACGTAGTTTCAAGAAGAAACAAAGCAAGTTCTAGAGTTACAAACTCCATAAGTGAATGATCACACAAGAAAGAAAAGAATGGTATGGATGTCAATCCATTCAACAATAGGCCCAAAATCTCATAAGGTAACTTTGTTATCAATCTCAATCCATGACTTCAATATCCAATAGTAAGCAAGTCAAATTCAAAATGCACAAGAATCAATTCATTATGGTCATAAATCTTAATCCCTCAAATATATTCAAGCTCACAACTTAAACAATTTTTGAAAATTCATTAGAAAGTAATCAACATACATCAGAAAACATAAATTAAAGTATAAACAGAAACATAAAATAAGACACAAGAAACATCACAATTAAAAACATAAACTAAAATACAATTAGCATTACAAAGTGAAACAAGAACATAAACAAAAACAAAAACAGGAATTGAAATAAAGACATAAATAGAACAGAAAAACTCCCTCAAGTTAGATAAGAAGCATCAAGTAAGAGTGCCTCCTCCATATTGGATTGCTCAAGTGTGCAATCATGAAATTCTTTAAGGCGATGTCCATTCACTATGAATCTTCTTTTTGTTTCTGCATCTTCAAGCTCAATTGCACTATAAGGAAAACAGGAGAAACAATAAAACGACCTTCCCATTTAGATCTTAACTTACCAAGCATCAACTTAAGGCGAGAATTATACAACAAGACTTTTTTACCAACTACAAAAGACTTTCTAGAAATTAATCTATCATGGAAAGCCTTAGCCTTTTCTTTGTAAATGATGGAACTCTCATATGCCTCCAAGTGAATCTCTTCTAATTCCTGCAATTGAAGCTTTCTTTCTTTGCATGCTTGATCCAAATCCATGTTGCACTTCTTCACTACCCAAAAAGCTCGATGCGCAATTTCGACTAGTAAGTGGCATGTCTAGCCAAAAACAATCCTATAAGGGGACATCCCAATTGGTGTCTTATAGGCAGTCTTGTAAGCCCACAAAGTGTCATTTAATCTCTTGCTCCAATCCTTCCTATTAGGTTGAACAGTTTTCTGAAGGATATTCTTGATTTCTCTATTAGATACCTCTACTTACCCATTAGTCTGAGAGTGGTACAGAGTAGATACCTTATGCAATACTCCATATTTCTTCAGAAGAGCCTATATACTCCAATTACAAAAGTGTGTGCCTTGATCACTAATGATAGTTCTTGGAATTCCAAACCTGCAAAAAATATGTGACCTAACAAAATCCACAACAACTTTGGAATCATCAGTCCATGTGGCCTTGGCCTCCACCCATTTGGATACATAATCAACAAGTAAAAGAATGTAAGTGAAACCAAAAGAAATAGGAAAGGGACCCATAAAATTAATACCCCATACATAAAAATTTTCACAAAATAATAAAGGTTGTTGAGGCATCTCATTTCTACGGGTAATGTTTCCTATTCTTTGGCATCTCTCACATGATTTACAAAACAAGTATGCATCATGAAAAAAGGTAGGCCAATACAAACCAGAATCCAAAACTTTCCTAGCTATACGTTTTGGTCCAAAATGTCCATCACAAGCAAATGCATGACAAAAGATAAGAATAGAATTAAACTCATGATTTGGTGCACATTTTCTAATTACTTGATCATTACAGAATCTCCACAAATAAGGATCATCCCACACATAATAAGTAGATTCACTTTTAAACTTATCAACTTGAGCTTTAGTAAAATGTTTAGGCAATACACTTGCAACCAAGTAATTTACCATATCTGCAAACCATATGGAAGAAAACTTACCTTGCAGCTGTAAGAGTTGCGCATCTGGGAAGGAATCATCAATGGGAGATGAATCTAAACCTCTCTCAATTCTGCTCAAGTGATTAGCCACTAAATTTTCTGCTCCAGTCCTATCTTTAATTTCAATGTCAAACTCTTGGAGCAACAAGATCCACCTAATTAGTCTTGGATTAGCATCAGGTTTCTTTAGCAAGAATTTCAAAGCTGCATGATCAGAAAATACAACCTCTTTAGAGCCAAGCAAATAATATCTGAATTTATCTAGAGCTAAAACAATAGCTTAAAGCTAATTTTCAGTAGTGGTATAGTTAGCTTGGGCAGAATCCAATGTCCTTGATGCATAATATATAACATATGGAGCCTTCCCCACTTTTTGTGCCAAAACAGCTCCCACTGCATAATTTGATGCATCACACGTGAGCTCAAATGGGAGTGTCCAATCATGGGCCTGGATGACGGGAGTAGTAGTAAATGCCTTCTTCAAATGGTCATATGCTTCTTGCCATCGTTTGTCAAACACAAACTCCACATCTTTCTGTAAAAGGTTAGACAATGGAAGAGCAATCTTGCTAAAGTCACCAATGAAGCACTTGTAGAAACCTGCATGTCCAAGAAAAGAACGTACTTCCCACACAGATGTGGGGTAAGGTAAACAAGTAATGACATCAATTTTAGCAGGATCTACAGAGTACCATTTCTTGGGACTACATGACCTAAAACTATACCTTGTTCTACCATAAAATGACATGTTTCAAAATTCAACACAAGGTTAGCTTCAATGCAACGATGTAATACTCTTGCTAGACTATCCAAACATACATCAAAAGAAGAACCATATGCGGTAAAATCATCCATACAAACCTCCATACACTCTTCTAAAAAGTTAGAAAAAATGCTCATCATACATCTCTGGAATGTACCAGGTGCATTGCAAAGTCCAAAAGGCATCCTTTTATAAGCAAAAGTACCAAAGGGGCATGTAAATGTAATCTTCTCTTGATCTTCAGGTGCTATGTGAATCTGAAAAAAACCAGTGTATAAATCTAAAAAGCAGTAATGAGACTTACCAGCCAATCTTTCTAACATTTGACTAATGAATGGCAAAAGGTAGTGGTCCTTTCTTGTAATTTGATTGAGGCGCCTATAATCTATGCAAACTCTCCAACTATTCTGAACTCTTGTAGGCACCAACTCATTATTTTGATTTGCCACTAC
>JAWZTD010045045.1:1515-11765 GCA_035221335.1 Echites panduratus | reverse complement strand
CTCTCTCTCTCTCTCTCTCTCTCTCTCTCTACCAAATTCAAGTGTAACAGGTAGGACTTTGGGATTTGGGAGGGGGTGTGGATTTATATAAATTAAATTGAAAGGACGAAATTTCCCTTAATCCTTTAAATTATTTTTAAATAATATCCTTGACATTGTTTGATTCTGTTAGGATTATAGCCTAAAATAGTAAAAGCGACTATAACTACAATTCATAAAATTTTTGAGGACTAAAAATGGGGAGAATTTTTTGGAGACCATTGCCAAGAATAGACGAAATGTTGGGGACTAAATTTGTCAATTTTAAATAATTGAAAAGAAAAAATTGTCCTTTGTACAAAATATGATTTTTAAATGTAACTAGAGAATTTGGCCAGATTCTTGCTGGAAACAGTAAAAAAGACCATAACCACAAACTTGTAAAAATTTTAAGAAAAAAAAACTTTTATTGACCATTGTCAAGAATTGCCAAAATTTTGGGGACTGATTTTGCCAATTTTTTTTCACTTTTCTTGTCTAATCTTTCCAACATCTTATATTTATCTAATTTTGGAATTCACTTTTTCACTAACCCATTTTGACATTTTCTTTAAATTAAAAACTAAAATTGAACTTTTATTCCACCCTTCATTTGTAATTATTAATCTATCCCTTTTAAATTCAACCAAATAACACGCAACAATATACTTTTTTTTTTCTCATGGTAAAAGAAAAAAACTTTTAATGGGAAAAAAAAGGCCCAAGAGAAATTTGAAATTTCTTCCTTTCTAGAATCGAAACTGATCTTTTGGAATTGTGTTTCACTTCTTTTTTATTTACCAACTTTTAAGATTAGACAATGATTGTTATATTAAATAAGTTATTATATGCTCCATCTCCTTCACAGTATAGTTTACTTTACCCCTTCAAATTTGTTTTAGAATTGAGATCGTTTTATAAAATTTGATGAGTATTTTTTAGTATTTCTTGTCTTTTATACCTTAGGGTAATTCTTTATTCAATTTCCTGGATAGTGATTAAGAGTTTTTTTTTTTTTGATATTTTGACTAAGTCAACAAAAAGTTTTTCTTTTTAATCCTTAATACTTTAAGCGAGCAATATTATGAACCGGAGAAGATTCAAACACAAATTTAATATGTTTAAATTGAAATAAAACTGTTATTAGTAAATATAAATATATTGTTAAACAATAAACTATAAACCCTAAACATAAATTTTATTATTAGTCTCTGATATGCATTGAGACATGTAAACCAAACTAAAAAAGAAAGACAAAAAAGGAAAAAAATAAGGGAAAAACAGAAACATAAAAAAATAAAATAAGAATTTCATGTAAGCGTAACAGTCACGGAGAGCCAAACTAGCTTTGACAATGCCAGGATATTCTGGTCTAGGTCATTTTTTTTTAATCTAAAACTTTTAATATTGGATAATAAGTGTTATATTTCATAAATTACATTATACTAAACACATATTTAAGAAAGAATTAAACATGGCTGTGCATTGAGATATGTCAAGAAAAAAAAAAGAAAAAAGAGAGAGGTAATTTTCTAAAAGTGCCAATTTGGATAATGTTTTCAAAATTTGGCCATAGTTATAACTTTCACAAATCATGTCCAAAAGGCTATTTTTTTTTAGACAAGTCAAACCTATGAAAAGGTTGCGGAAGATAGGCCCATTTAGTCCATAAAATTTCAAGTCTTGACATATATGGTCCCAACTGTTTTTTTTTACCTTAAGATTCCCAAAATAAAATTGAATTGTGGTTATAATCAATTTTTATATTTCCGGCCAATTTGAGACAAAATCCTACCAGATTAATTCTTTAGAGTTTAGAAAAATTTAGGGACTATAGGCAATGGGGCAATTTCCATCCCACTTTGAAACCCACTCCAGCCCCCACCATATCACCCCTCCCTAACCCATTTCATGCCCTTTGTCTTATTCACCACACCTTTTCCCCCCCGCTATCTCCCAAAAATCCTCTATTTCTCTACACAACAAGAGATTGGGTGAGAATGGTTCGATCAAATTCATCTTCATGGACACCTCAATACTTGGTTGGAGCAACGATAGTGAAAAGGGTATCAACTACCAATGTGGGAATGCAGCAGTGATGAAAACCTCCTGGACAAATCTCAACCCAGGAAGAAGATTCTTAAATTGTTGAAAGGGTCGGGTAAGTCAATTTTGAGTAAATTGTGTCCAATTGAAAATGTATCTGATTTTATGATTATTGTTGATCGATATTGTATAAGGCGGTGGACAACGTGGTTTTTTCTCATGGGTGGATAATCCGATGTGCGAAATATCTGTGGTTCTGATTCCTGGGTTATTGAGGAAGATGAACCAAATGGAAGAAAAAGAAGAAGCCACCAGCAAGAAAGTGAAGAATTTGTGGGTGTCATTACTTGTTTCTTGGGTAATATTTGTTGGTGTTCTTATGAAGAATTAGTGAAGATTTGGCAGTGAGAGCTTAGTCTCGTCACTAGTTTCATTTTGTTAGTTTGGTATTAACACGGTTGAGGCAACCATTACCTTATTTCAGATTTGGGGAGGTCTTATTTTAGACTTAGCAACCACAAATGTAAGTTGGTACTGAATGATGGTGTTTGTATGTTTGTAACCACATGTCTTTGACTTCAGCCAATTATAATGTAAATGTCTGGTTTTAATTCTTGAGATCATATGCACATAAGCGAGGACTTTGCTGTCTTGTTGTGTTAATGTTTTTGTTTTAGCATTTTGTGGCTGTTCCTGTTTATTGACTGACATGAAATGAACAAATGCTAACAATGAAAAAGGGACCAAACATAATAATTGAACAAATGCTAACTAACCTGGAAATGCTTAACAATTTAACGGACCTAACCAAAATATCTGAATCACTACCTACACAAAAGGAAGACATTCCACATTCCACAAAACCTTGGCAACAGTACATGGTCTCAACGCTATGAGTTCATTACACTAAAGCAACACCAAATCCATGTTCCGACCTAACCAAAAATATCTGAATCACTACACAAGCATTCCATACTACATAAGAAAATCCTAATATCTTCATTCCTGCTGCCCAACATCAGCACTACAAGTTGTTTTGTAATGCCCAACCATTCCACATTTTTACACTTTAGTGGTTTTCTAGATGTTCCTCATTTAGCCTACATTGAGTCAAAAAGAAAATATGTTAGCTATTACATACTAAAGTTGAGGGATGGATTGCGAAATAAAAAAACAATATACCTGAGAGTGGATTTCACCATCAGCAGTCTTTGCCTGCCCTAGACAATTTTCTGCCTGGTGGATTGGTTCTTGGCCAGATGTACATGTTCTGGTGTTGTGGCCAAAATCACCACACTTACCACATTGGTTGAAATTGTACTTTGTAGGATCATATGGGACAGGTTCACCTTGGACACATTCATCTTGGACAGATGCATTGACATTGACAGCATTTTGCTGCTTCTCTGCCTGAGCTTATATACAAGTCCTCACATTATGACCAGCACTCCTGCATCTTTTACACCTAAATCTGTTCATCCCTAGCATAGATAGCTTATGAGCCCCATTAGCAGGAACTTTATAAGGAGTCTCACCAACCTCAAGTCTTCTCTTCTTTGGAGGCCTACATAACAGCTTCAATTTTGGTGGAGGGTGTACCGGTACCCTACTTGACTTGGGCCAATTATTAGACCCATTGGTTGGTAAGATAATGGGCTCATAAGCCCTTTTATAGTAGTCGATGTTGAAATACTTGTCCACATCAGTCTTCAGGATTCTTGCCAAGAAACCCTAAGGAAGCCAGACCATGAGAGCATGGAATTCTTGATAATTCCCATCTTCTACAACTACAATATCCCTTGTCAATGTCTACTGTAAACTGTTCCTTGGCTCCATCTGTGACCTCAAACTTTCCTTCACCAGAATATAAAGGGATACAGAAGGCAGATTCTTCTTTCAATCTTTAAAATTTTTTCCCAATTCTAGGGCAAATATGTCCACTCTGAGATGAAATCCATTTCTTCCTGTTCTGCAATCTTTCTACGAGGTACATCCTAATCCCTTCCAACAGTCCTAGAATTGGTTTGGTTCTTGATTGTAAAATGTTCTTGTTGAAAATTTCACTATGGTTATTAAGCAGCAAATCACTTTATTGTGTCTCTGAAATGTGCCCTAGTCCAATGCCTCGGTTCAGTGTGTTTTTGAAGCTAATTGTAAGCCCCCTCCTTAAATGATTTCAATCCATCCATTTTTCTGTTAAATTGGTTGTCATATGTTGCCTTCGCACATCTCCAAACTAGATCTTTGACTGCATCTCTAGAAAAAAACTTCTTCATGTTATTATGTAAATGCCTTACACAATGCTTATGTTCAAAGTTAGGCATCAAGTCATGTACTACTGGAATTAGGCCCTGCATGTTAGTAAATGTGTTTAATTCATATGTGCATAATTGCTGAAAACAACAATAATCAAGAAACTGAAGAAAACAATAATAATCTAGGTGACTTAGTACCTTTTGTCAATCAGATATCAAGCACCAATCTCCCTAATGACTTGTTTTTAGCCTCAACCACAACATAAACAATGGGAAATATCCCATTGTTAGCATCAATACCAACAACTGTCAACAATACTCCTGGGTGAGGACCTTTTAAGAAAGTGCAATCAAGACCTATGACCTTCCTACACCCAGCCTTATATCCCACCCTTAGAGCTTCCAAGCACACATAAAACCTACTGAATACCTTCAAACCCCTCTCCTCATCATCTCTTGTATGCATAAACACTTTGCTACCTGGGTTACTTTTGTGCAATTCTTCACAGTAATCCCAAAGAAGCTTGTATTGGTCTATATATTTTCCTTCCATCAGTTTTCTTGCCTCTGCCTTAACCTTGTAGAATTTCCACACAGAAATGCTTATGTTTAAATCTCTGTGGACTTTGTCTCTGAACTTCTAGACATCAACACCCTTACATGACCTCAAATCATCCAAGTATTTCTTTGCAATAAACCTAATAGATGCTAACTTGTTTTACAGAGATCTTGCACATGTATGTGCATATTGCAGTGTCCTAATATATAAGCATGAGGTGTCATCAACCTTCTTGGCATATAGTGTCCATTGATAGTTTTCTCCCTTGCATAATGCAAGTACTTTAACTGCATCATTTTTTTTTTGAAAAACACTTCTCTACCTGTTCTAACTCCATGGTTTGCTATTGCAAATTTCAATTCATCCTTACCATCCCAACCACAAATGAGGATCTTGCCCATCTCTTTAGAAGTTGAATCTAGGATTTCTAAAAGAGCTGCCACTGGTATGTTGTTCATCTTCTAAGTTGTAATGTGAGTCATAAAACAAATCATCTGAATCTTCAGTGTCATTGTCTGAGCCACTAACAACAGCATTGTTAGTGGCTTCCTCTTCAAAATCACCATCATCTCCAACAAATATCCATATCTTCCTTTTGGGCTCATCTCTTTTTTTTTATGGATGCTGGTCTTGCCTGAACATCTCCCTCAACGTGTTGCTGATCATTAGGCTCACCTTGTTCCTCATAATTTACATCAACTGCTGCATTACCATAAGGACCTCCTTCTTCTCTTCCCTACCCCTCCATGATTGCATTGAAAGATTTTATGAATTCATCAAGTTTTTTTGGCATGTTCTCGCCAAAAATGTCATCTTCATCACTTAAATCATTGTCTGAATCAGCAAATTTGTCAGCTGCTTCCTCATCTCCTTCCTCAGTTTTTGAATAGAGTAGCTTCATTTTCCCCTTGGCTGCCCTCTCCTCTTCTGTTGATCTAACAATCCCTTCCACATCTATTCAGCTTCTATCTTGGATGATTTCATCCTGTTTACCATCACCTCCAACTACTTTTTCATTTTCTGAGAGTTAGGAAATTACCATTTCATCTATGACCTCCTCCATCTGAGAGTAAACCAATCTTTAGTAATCTGCAAAAAACAAACACCAGTACTTTGATATACCCATATTATACACTTCATTAAACACCAATTCTTAGATAGACAATAATGTAAATCTTAACACTTACGAAGTTGGTGTACCCTTCCACATTGCTAGAGTGAACATGTGCATTCTCTATGAATAGTTTAGCATAGAGAAGCACAAACCAGCCACATTCTTCTCCACCTAGTTGTTGTGGGACCTAAAAAAACACAATTATCATGAGCATTCTTGTTAGATAGTGTACAACTACATAACCTATCGAAAACCTCAACTTATAAGCACAATAGACCAATGCTCACACTAGGATACAAGATAGGAATTTCATCAATGCTTTCTTTTCTGTCCGCACTTTTTCCGTTGATGTATAGGTCTAACGCAAACCTATAAACACATTAAGGGTAATCATGAAAATATTACATTTTCTAGATAATAAACTAACAGGAAAACATAGTATACAAATGTTTGTGTTCTCTTACTTTCTAATTTCAGGATCATATCTATGCCCAACTGACTTTAAAGAGTCCAAAACTAAGATGCATGGATTTTTATCAGCATGGTTCAAACCACATAGGATAAGCAAAGCCCAATGAGACCTTTATCTCAGTTCAATAAAAAGAAAGTATTTCATATTCTTTCACAATGGCCAACATATGTACCAATATGAAAAACAGGAGGAATGTTTGAAACATACTAGAGAACTATTAGAACGATAACATAATGCTTTGAAAATATGTTGATTTTCTTCTTAATCCACCTTGAAACTCTCTCACGTTGTTGGTCTTTGGTGTACAGGCTGAAGTAAAGGGAATCAATGTACAAAATGTGTTTCCTCCTTGTGCATGGAATACCATTCCAGATGATTCTGAGTTTTAAAATTGTATGAAACAAAGACCAATAAACACGAATAAGAAATGCATAAATCAATTCCATATATGTAATTCAAGATAACAAAAGAAAGAACAATATGAAATTTGTTAAAAACCCTAAAACCAACGAATATGGAACTTACTCAAAGTAATGTTCAAACCTTTTCAAGTCTAACATTCCATATGTCACCCAAGTTTTCATACATTCTCCTTATTGACTGAAGTCTTGGTTTCATTGCCGGTGTGGACGAAGCTTCAACTGTCATCTTCATTCTCCTTCTCTTTTCACTTTCTCTATTGTTGCCAAAATCTATCGATGGAGTGCTTAACGTGTATGATTAGTTTGGTTTTGGGAAGCCTTTGAACTTTGCAAATATAGGAACTTCGGATGAGGAATGAATTGGGGGGGGGGGAAGTTTGATACGCTGGGCTGGTATGCATTGGGGGGGGGTGTCAACCATATGAGACAAGACAAAGGAGTGGGTTTCAGAGTGGGGTGGAAATTATCCCATTGCCCATAATCCTCAAATTTTTCTAAACCCTAAATGGTTAATCTGGTCTGATCTTGTCTCAAATTGGCCAAAAATATAAAAAAGGATTATAACTACAATTCGATTTTATTTTGAGGATCTTAAGGTAAAAAAAAAAAACAGTTTGGACCATATAGACCAAGACTTGAAATTTTAGGGACGAAATAGGTCAATCTTCCAAAGGTTGCCATAAAAAAACTGCCATACAAATATTGAAGGACGAGTTGTTTGTTTTAGTAGATGGGTTGTTGATATAATTAGAAGTTGAAACACTTAGGCAACTTGAAGGATCAGTAAAATTATTCTTCGCACCAAAGAGCTATCTGAACAATTCAAATTTTCTCTTCTGAAACTTTAAACATGAAACAATCCATATGGCTTATTAATAACATTCCATGTGGCTTGTAAACAATCCATGCTGAAATGTATTAGAACACCAAGGACTTTTTACTTAGAACAATTTTTGGAATTAACACTAATACCACAACAAATAATACAAAATACAATTAATAAAATAACCCATAAGGCTTTTAAGCGACTCATATGGCTTTGAAACCATCCATATGGCTTATCGAACAACATTCATTGTGGCTTGTAAACAATCCATGCCAAAATGCATTGGAACATAGATGGATTGTTACTTAGAAACATATCTAGAGTTAACACAAGTACCACAACAGCCTATACAGTGAGTAAACAACCCATGAGACTTTTAAACAACTCATAATGCTTTGAAACAATCTCTATGGCTTGTGGAACAATATTCCAAGTGTTTTGTAAATAATTCATACTGCCATGTAATATAACACGGGTGGGGTGTTACTTAGAAACATTTCTGGAGTTAATACTAAGACCACAATACAATTAGTAAAACAATGCATAAGGCTTTGAAACAATCCATATGGCTTGTAGAACAACATTCCAAGTGGCTTGTAAACAATTTATGCAGTAATGTAATGAAGCACAAATGGATTGTTACTCAGATAAAGTTATGGAGTTAACGCTAATGTCATAACAACCTGTCCATTTAGTAAAACAATACATAAGGCTTTTAAACAACCTATAATGTTTTGAAACAATCCATATGGATTTTGGAACAACATTCCATGGTGATTTGTAAACGATTCATGCGGCAATGTGATGTAAAATAGGTGGATTGTTACTTAGATACATTTCTAGAGTTAACACTAATACCCCAACAATCTATACAATTAGTAAAACAACCCATAACACTTTGAAACAATCCATATGGCTGGTGGAACAACATTCCACGTGGCTAGCATCCAATTCATGAGGCAATGTAATGGAACACAGATGGATTGTTACTTAGATACATCTATGAAGTTAACATTAATACCATAACAACCTATCCATTTAATAAACAACTCATTTAAACAACCCATATTGCTTTGAAACAATCCATATGGCTTTTGGAACAACATTCTATGGTGGTTTGTAAACAATTCATGTCGCAATGTAATGGAACATAGGTGGATTGTTACTCAGATACATTTCTAGAGTTAACATTAATACCACGACAACCCTTACAGTTATTAAAACAAGCCATAAGGGTTTTAAAATATTGCTTTGAAATAATCCACATGGCTTCTTACTTGATAAAAAAGTGGGGATCTATCTTTCCTCTGATCATATACATACCACCTTACAGAAAAGCAACATTCATCAATTGTTGTCTTCTTCTGTGTTGTTGTCATACCCATTACTGTTTTGCTTGGGTATATATCTGTAGATATTGCCTTCTTGTTTGTCTAGTTTGCTTACATATTGAGCATGTCTTCTGAGCTCGATATACCCTTGAGGTGCCAATAGTGTTGGTTGAGGGTTGATCATTATCTACAATATTTCCTCCCTTTGGCTATGATCCTAAAGGTCTAGGGCATATATCTCTATTATGTCCACTGTCGTGACACAATGCATACTTTCGTTATCTCTGGAACTCACCAGTAGATGATCTAACCCATGTTGGAGCCTTATAATACATGACAGTGAACTCAACAGCTTTGTCATTACATTCTAACATGTTGTAAAACACCATAAAAATAACTGATATTGACACATTACACAACACATACAACACCATGAAAATACTTAAAAACAACCCATATAATGTTCAAGAAGCAATTCACAAGACAATAAAACAACTCAAACAATGTTCAAGAAACACCCATATGGCTCTGAAACAACTAATATGGCTTTGAAACAATCAATAACATTGACAATAACATACATGAAACAACTTACACATTGTTAGAGATTACACAAAGTGAACTACACTTAACCCATATGTTCAAGTGAACTACACTTAACCCATATGTTCAAGAAACAACTTGTATAGCAACGAAGCAACCCATACAATGTTAAAAAACAACCCAGTTGTTTTGAAACAATCCATAGGACTTCGAAATAATGCATAATATGAACATAGACAATCTAGCAACACAATCCATAAAGTTTTGAAATAATCCATAATGCTTTGAAATAACCCAAAATATTACGAAATAACCCATAAGTCTTTGAAACAATCCATCTAGATTTAAAATTGCCCCTAACATGAACAAAAACAAGCTTGTAGTACAATTCATAAAGCTTTCAAACAATCCATAATACTTTCTAACAATCCATGCTGCAATGAAAACACTTGTAGAGCTTTGAAACAATCCATAGTATGAACAATAACAGTCTAGAAAAATCTTCCAAACACACATTGAATTGGAAAGTCTCGTAACACAAATTTTAAAATCAACTTGCATGCAACTTAACTTAATAACATAGTAGATTATAAAAAAACCTAAAAAATTAATTCCTTACTAAAACCACACATAACAAAAATGTGAACAACTCATATAACCTTTC
>JAWZTD010045024.1:0-11766 GCA_035221335.1 Echites panduratus | reverse complement strand
GGGTTCGACCCTACTTGCCCTACTGCATAGTTTGGTAATTAGGTTTAATTTGCGTGTGTTGCGACGCGCACGGTCAGTAGTGCTACAGTACATATGCTATAGTAACACCACTACAGTATACAGTACTTGTAGAGTAATTTGCAATTGTACATGCATGATTTCTATAGTAGCTAGTACCATTATGATGCCATATTTATGTCATCTTAAAGTCATGATACTGTTTATTTCCTGAGTATTACTCTGAATCATAATAATATAAGTTATTTGGATCATCTTCGAGTTCAAAGGAAGATTGTTGGTCAGGATTTTGTGGCTTGAGTTGTTGTATTAGGAGCTCTATACTTTTGATGAAGTCTTCTTTTGATCCTACTGCTACAATCTAGGTTGCTGCTATAGACTGTTGCTGCAAGAATAGAGATTGTTAAGTATCAGTGAGAGGCAGATACTTAGGATTTCCTTTAAACCAATTTTCAAAGGAAGGAACATAGGAAGCATTTGCATTCCATTCATTCCACTATCTACAATGGCTTTGGAGTGCCAACCATGGTATTCCCTTGTGATTGTTTTTTTTATGGAAGGCGAACTTTTAGAAGTAGATCCTAGCAATGTCAAATCTGCTAGAAAATAGAAGTATTGGAGTGACTGGTATTGTTGTCTGTGGCTAGAAGATCCTCCTGCAGAAATGTTTGTATCCTTCCTACATAGGTTCAAGAAAGATTTCTTCTGTGGGTCTGTAAGTCGACCACCACTGATGTACAAACCATGGAGGGTAGTCAAAGGTAGTGTTCTTCTACTATTGGAAATACAACATATGATTTTGGAATGTAAAGGCATTCATCTAGGCCATCTAGTTATTGTAATAATTAGAGTATTGAGGGTCAAAAGGCTTTGACAGATTCTTGGCAATGACTAGATGTGTTTTCCAGGCCGAGGGTGTATTTGTCTTTTCAAATATAGTTTTCTTTATGAACTTCTTGAAGGAAATAGAGTGTTATTCATCCATCTACTACTTGGTCAAATTTAACCCCAATTCTTCTACTTTTCTTCTTCCTTGTTTCTCAAGCGCTTCGATTGAGAGCTTCACCTCTCTCTTATCCCTGTTAACTTCCCCTCCACAATGTCACAGAATTAGAGTAACACTGTAACTCACTTCTTTCTTCATCTCCCTTTCACCAAATATGTACTTTCTTAACCAAAGCTATAAGAAATATATATATTTTTTCTTTTTTACATGTCATACTAACTCTTTCACTATATTTTCAAATTTGTTTTAACTTTGTCCTTTTTCATCCATTTTTATCTTCAATTCTCAAATCATTCTCATCATTTATGTCAGTGCTTCTTCTTCTCTGCTTTCACTGTTCTTTGGGTGAGTGCTTTGTAGTCTTTTCTGCCTTTTCTTTTACCCATTTTCTATTTTCTTTTGGTAATAACCTTTCTTTTGCTTGATTTTTTAGATTCATAAAGATTTTTAGGGAAAGTTCTAACCTTTAGCGTTGTTCAAAGTAGCTTGCTAACTTCCTTTGTAGTGATTTCTTCTCTGCAAAAGAAATGGTTAGATCTGATCAATTATATGAAATGTGCTTGCAGGTTTGTTGTGTAATTTTAACTTCATCACATCCTCAAAGCTTCCTCTTCACAATTTGTTTAAAAGCCTTTATATCTAAATATTTTCAATTATAATTTGACAGGAGCTCTATCAAATCACTCCTCCTCTTGACCAAGTTTAGAACAACCTGGTAAGTAGAAAGTAAATAGTAGCTTTTGGTTGATGGGATTGATTTCTATCTATTTTTTAGTAGAACCTAAGATCAAAGGATATGTTCTGGTTGGTTGATGGGATTGATTCCTATAGGTTTTTGAGTAAGTATTACACTCAAATAATTAGCGTATGCTACTTCTTTATACCTTGGAATATAATATAATCTACGGTGCTAAGCTTAAATCCTTTGGTAGAACACATTAGTTGTTCTTCAAATTTCAATAATTGTGATTTTCTTCATTTTAAATTTTGGTAGCAACCATTGACTTTCTTGTTTCTTGAATTTCTTAGGCTGGTTTCTTCAACTTACCCAGGTATTTTTCTCATCTACTCTCTTTGATTTTACTTTTTGGGTCTTTTAGTTGGAAAATTGTTCTCTTTGGATATATATCATCAATGTCATCATCGAGTTAGGATAATTTGCATTTTACACAACCTCAAATATGTTTTTTAACTTTTTAAAGGATGATTGCAATTATATGGCCCTTCATGTTGAGGTTTTCAATTATTGAAAGGTCAAGCTACAAAAGTCCAATTTGTTGATTGACAATTGTTATTGGCCCAATTTGTTGACGATAGAATTTTTTTTTTTGGCAATTACAATTTTTGTGAAAGTAATTACCACAAAAGTTAGTTTTGGAAAGGATCTAGTTTTATTTCCTCTCTTCATTTTCTTAGTGTACAATTTTCTCAAAGATGAGTGTGTTTTGGAATATTAATCTTTTAATGGACTGTAGTAATTTCTAAGCTTTTCTTTTGGTTAATGTTCTAAGGGTATTGGTCTCATATTTATCTCACAGCTGCAAAAGCATTGATGGTAAATATTATCATTTGTCTTGGTCGAGGATAGGTACTCTACACTTTTAGGATGTTATATCTTAATTGTAAAGGAGGACAAGGAAAAGCAAGTGATAAATCTTTTATCTAGGAGCGGTAACTAACAAGACCTTTTTCTTTTTAAACTGAGGTTAGGATGGATGGTGGAAAATCTTTAAGGAGTTTTCTCTCCCAAAATTCAAGTGCAACTATCAAGTATTTGGAGGACACTTTCCTCACAATAGTAACATTAAAAAAGTCAATATTGTTACATCAAGATTGTGCATGCTAAAGATAAACCTTTCATTTTCTTTTCTTTTTTATTAAAGTAAAACAAAAATGAATTTTGCATGGATCGTGAGATTGCTGACAATTCTATAGCTTGTAATTACATTTGGAGTAAATATGTATTTGACATGCTTTAGGTTCATCTCAAGCAGTTTTTAGATTTACAAAATGAAGGTCATTTTTCAAACCTGCAGTTGTGAAAAAATTGGATTCCTTGACATTACACACATATGATCTAGACAATGTTAAGCTCTTCAAATGCTAGGAAGCATTGAGTGTTTGAACCTATAGTATATCTATTTAAAAAATCTCTTCTGGTTAATGTTTCTTAATCATATAGCATTTCATATATATATTTTTTCCTTTGAAGTTAGTGTACAATTTCTAATTTATATAAACAAAATCTATGGCATCAATATTATTAATTTGTTTTACACTCACAAGAAGTTATGAGTGGCAACCAAATATTTTGGTTCAGTTTATAAGGTAATGAAACTTTATCTTGCAGTTGGTGTAATTGTACTTGCTTATTTGTATGTTCTTTTGGAGACTTGTGACATTTTTTATACATCTTTGCTCTTCTAGAAAAAGCTAAAAAATGAGAAGATAGCTACTATAAGGCGCTTTCCATTGAATCAAGACAAGGAGTAGGGAATTTTTTGATTGAAATTCAAGTGCTTTGTTTTTCGCTATGCTTTGGGACTTTGGACTTAATTCTTGTCTCTTTTTTCTTTTTTTCTTTTTCTCTTTTCTTTGTGGCCCTATGTTTATAAGTTACAATTTAATGTCAAGCTTTTCAACATTTTTTTATGCTATTATTCTTAAAATAGATTTTACCTTTTTCCTTTTCTTTTCAGGTTTTCTTGAAACCAGGGGACTTATGTAGTTTGGTTTTGATTACTCTTTCTTCAATTGGGAGCTCTGCAATTAACCACTTATTGCTGTTCATTTTTGGGATGTTAAAGATGAAGTGCATTCAAAACACTCTTGTAGAGTGAAGGAATATTTTCTTTGCCCCTTTTTTTTTGTGTGGAGAGAGGTTCATTTTTTAACTAAATTATTTTGAAACATTTATACCTATATTATATTGTGGTTTCCATTTTCCAAATTTACTTTATCTGCAATTACATCTGTAAATATAAACTTTAACATCTTATAGTTTTTAATATAATATATTACATTATCAAAATAAATATTAAAATTAGGCACCCTCCACACCTTTAGGGTGAAGCTACTCAACTAGTATATATACATAGAGAGACTTGCTAAGACAAACCATCTTGCCGTGTGCGCCCATCAAGTTGAAGCCGGCAAACCATCTTCCATTTTGAAAAAAAAAAGAAACTACATAACCTCCTACCAATGTTCGAATCTCTCCTCTTCTTCGAATCTAGAGACTCAAAACTATTAAGGCACTTAATCATAAAACACTTCTATATGCTCTTGATTTCTATTCTCAATGCTCAACTTATTTGCAAATGGCATCTATTCACATTGATTTTTGGATTATGTTTTGAATTTCATGAGTTTACTGCAATAATTTCATGGCTTTCCAAATGAGTATCAACTCTGTAATTTTCTTTCAATTGACCTTGAACGAATGATTGGGTTTTCTTGGTTTCAGGCACTTTCATATTGGGGAGATAATTTCAGTGTTTCTAGGAATGAATATCAATTCTGTGTAATTTTCTTTCAATTTATCTTTCGATTGACTTTGTCGGTTGGTGTATATGAAAAGTGTTCAAGGAGTTTGAAGAAATTCAAGAAGCATAGAGAGCCATTTTTCATTGTAATTTACAGATACAGAGAGATTAATATTACAAGGTTGTTGCCTGATCTTTTACCTGCACCATTTGATTTGATTTCCACAATGAGAAGAAAGGGTAAAAGGGCAATTATGTCTGTAAAATGTATATTATTATTATTATTTTCTGACAGATAGGTTTGCCGTCTTAAACTCAACTGACGGCACAAACTAAGATACATGACGGTCATCTCAACAAGCATATATATGGTTTATGTTATCAAGTGTTATGAAACACACATGATAGAGTGTTTCGGTTAATGATTAACTGTTAAGTTAATAGTTAAGAAAAATAAATCTTGAATCTTTTATAAAAAATTACTTTTTGTAAATATATTTTTTAAACTAAATCTAATGGGATACTTGATTATATTATATTATATTTTATTTTTTAAAAGCCAGTTGACCGTTAAAGAATTAATTAAAGCATTCTATAATAGTTTATAGCATTTATATATATATATATATAAATACAAGAAAATTTATAAAATGTTACATAACAATACCTTATATAGTGCATCATTTAAGTACGTTTCAACAATTAAGTCAATGATTTTGGATTGCTCTTCATTTATTATGGTTAGTGATCAAATATATAGAGTAGAAAAAAAAAAAGGTTTGTCAATTCTTCATTAAAAGCTAACATTTATGCACTGTGGTGAGCTGGACTCCATTTAGGGATACAAACAGTACTAAATGGTTTAGAATTAATATTTTTGGATTGCACCCACACAACGGATATCGGTTTCGAGTCGGATATACCTGACCTAATATTTTTATTTACATTTTGTTATATAAAAATTAAACGATATTCACTAATACTTTCTTATAAAAGGTTCAAAAAAAGTAAAATTTAATTACGTTAAACAAAAACTTAACATGAAATATATTAAAAAATAAAGTTTTATACACACTTATTAATAAAACTTAAAATAACTAATCAATTCTAATTATTAAATAATAATTATAACACTTATCTAGATATATACTCCCTCTGTCACTAAATTTAATTCATTCTAACTAATTTTATTTTATCACTAATTATAAGTCATTATTGTTAATAAATTAATTATTTGAAGGTGTATTTTATATATAGCCCCTCTAAGTATATACTGAAATGGTGTTTAAATTTTTTAAAAGGGAGATGAGAGGACATTTTAGGAAAAAAAAAACATTACTTTAATTTTTGTAAAATGACGGCCGGTGACTTATATTCAGTGACGGAAGGAGTAATTAATATTTAATAGTCAAATAAAATTTAAAGATGAAAGAAGAATAAAAACATATACTCTCCCTGTCTGAAATTAAGTATCTCATTTTGATTTGCACACATTTCTGAATTAGTTAATTTTAACTTTACAATGTTACTTTTCTTAATAAAAGTTCAACTACACCTAAGGGTGTGGCAGAGTGGTTCGGAAGTGAAGCCTCATGATGCAATTTTAGACAATTTAAAATGAAAAATGGATCATTCAATTATAAATTGAGGGAGTACATTATATGTGTATATAGAAAAAAAAATTCCTTTATATGTATTTATAATCAGGTCCAAAATCAATTATACCATCCTCAGTTAAACATTGATATTCTGGTTCACGCCGAATGAGTATAAAAATAGAAGTACCTGACCCGATATAATCATGTCCAATTGTATCCGCCCTATTGACATCCCTTGTTGTTGTCATTAGAGGCACTCATTTAATTAGTTTTAAATTAATGGCTTTCATTCTTAAATTATTTTTACTTACAATGTATGTCTTTAATTGTTTTAAAAAAATGCTTAATATATTATTAAAAACCTCACCTTATAGCAGTAATCCTATTAAACTCTTAAACTTTTATTTTATCATACTAGACTCTTCAACTTATTATAATTACTCTATTAAGTCTATAAACTTTTATTTTAACCTATGGAAGTGGAACCCTTAATATATTTCAAATCATTCACATAAAACTCTTTAATCACACAATTAGTTGAAATTAGTCAAAATCTTTAACAGAAATTATAAATATATTTTAACATTAAATCATATTTCATCCGAATTGTAAATCCACTTATTTAATTATTTCAAAAATAATTTTTTACTTAAAATAAATATTAATAAATAACTATTAAATTAAATTCTACTGACACTAAAAATTAATATATTACATTCTATTATAAATAAGTAATTATTTTCTCAAATAAATATATTTTTAATTAGAAATTTTCTAATTTAATTGGATTTCATCTGTGATTTAATTATGGTTGTATTGTTAAATGTGAATTAGTGAATTTTTTAATTTGATATTCATTCTAGTTATGAAAATATTGCTTTAAACTATTTTATGGCTAAAGAGAAAGGTAAGATAAGTATAAAAAATGGAAGATAAGGTATGTTTATTATGTGGAAAGCTTATGTGAATGATTTGAAATATATTAAGGGCTCAATTGATTAAAATAAATAAATGTTTAAGTGGCTTAATAGAGTGATTATGACAGGTTAAAGGGTTTAATGACATAAAATAAAATATCAAGGGCTTCATAAGGAAAATATGTCAAGTCAAAGCGTTCAATAAGGTAAATAGTTTAAGGCATCAATAGAATTATTATTTCAAGATAAGGGGTGTAATAATATATTAAGCAGAAAAATAAAAAAACCTTTTTAGATTCCCAAACCTTTTTTTTTTACAAGCGGTGTCTTGATCAGACTTATGCACACACCTCGACTATACCACTACTAGTTGCAAACTCACCAAGATTAGAATTTACCACAAGACCAAGTCAAATTCACGACCTGCGTCATGCAGGCTTCACCTCATAACCACTCGTCCACACCCTTGGGTGTGGTTAAATCCACTAATTTGCTTACAAGTAAAAAAAAAGTTCTTGGATGAAATTCACCAATTTATTTAATAAAAATAACTTAACGAATTAAAATTTGTGTGCCAATATCGTTTATCCAGTGCTTAGTGTAAAGATTGTTGAATGAGCGTAAAACCTGATCTCCAACGAGCGTCACCGCCACGTATTGCTGAATGGCACTAAAATTAAGTTATCATTAATTATGTCTTACAATAAATTTTTTTAAAAAAAAAAGAAAGGTAGCACAAATTTTTCAAAGTTGATGGAGCTAAAAAGAAACCTTCAGGTCACTCAATCGTAATAGTGCCTATAAGAACAAAGAAAGAAGATAAGGTAGTCAAAGTGGGGTGTTGCCCGTGAGAATTACTCTGACTATCAAATTAAAATAGATTGTATGGAATGTAAATCAGAGAGAGTCAGTGACTTACTAAATTTAAAAGTATATTATTCAGCTTAAGTGTATTCTAAAATTGGAGGAGATTACCTTTAATTTGTGATCAAGATTCTTTTTAAGAAGATAATCAATTCCCAAAGAATTAGGAGTGATTTCCTAATGAGAATCAATTAGTATCCCTTATAAGTACTACGTCCCTTAAAGAATGTAGACAACCATTAAGAGAACATTCAACGAATTCTAGGAATCTTGAAGAGCGCTCTAGAGACTTCGTAGGAGCTTAAGAACCTTATAAAACTCTTTAGAGATCTTCATAGTGGTCTTGTGACCTCTGGAGTAATTTATCTACCTTTTAAATAGTCCAGTAACCTTAAAGATGTCTCAAGTGGCCTTAATCTCTGCCATAAGTTCCTGACTTGAAGATCGCATATATGTTTTTATTTTCATGAGGTAGTGTTGATGTATGTTTATAAACCTTCGAAAGTCTGAATCCAAGAGTAATTGGCGTTGGATCTTTTTTCTTTAGATCGGGTTGTCAAGTATTCAAGTCAAGCGTTCCGAATTATACGCGTTTGCCCATCAACCATATTGACAAAAAGAATTTGTTAAAAAATATTCATCCAAAAACTAATGAATTTAAATATGCTCATCTTAAATATGAGAGTTTTATGAATAATAATCATGAATAGTGAATAAAAGTGAGTTTTATGAATATGGAGGTTGGAGAAGAGAAGCCCAAAACCTTTTATTATTGGCATTTTTTTTTTTCGGATCTTCAATACACATTTATTCCAAAACTATGTATGACGGAAAAAAAATCCGTTAAAAGATATTTAACCAAAAAAATAATAAATTTGGAGATATTAACCTGAAGTATAACAGTTCTGTGAGCAATAATAGTGACCCAATAAAAAATTTGTTTTAAGAAGAAAAGTTGGAAGAAGTACATATTTATCCACTTAGAAGAAGATATTTGAGGTTATTATTATTATTATATAAGTTCCAAAGCGTAAGCTAAGCTACCACTCCGTCAATTATGCCTGCAGATCGAATTCCTAGTCCATCATCATCTCCTTCAGAAACCGGAAACAGAAAGATCCAATGGCCCTTTACCTTCCTCCTATCACTTGTTTTACCGGTTGTTCTTGGAGTGATAGTCTACCGACTAGACTCCTTTGATCCTGGCCACTACCCGGCACACGAATTGACTCAAAAAGAACCCATGAAGGTGCCTAAAAGGAACAGTCGTATGCTTGAGGGAGCTGAGAAGATTGGGACTGGACAGTTGTTTGCTGCGGAAGACATAGCTTACGACCCAAACTCTGGAGTTATATACACTGGCTGCGGTGACGGGTGGATCAAACGAGTGACGGTGAACGAGTCGGTTGCAGATTCGGTGGTGCAGAACTGGACAAACACTGGCGGTAGACCTCTCGGAGTTGAACATGGACATCACGGTGAAGTCATTGTTGCGGATGCTTATAAGGTAATTATATTATAATAATTATATGTTTTATCTGATTCACAAGCGCTTGCCCATCTATCTTCTCATCTAATAGAATGTAAAATAAAATGTACGCCATCCAAGAGGAGCTGTCAGCCTTTTGGACCACCCAATATAGTTTTGAAAGGCAACCACATCTGAATCAAATAGATTTTTCCATTCAATAATATATTCGTTTGTTTTAAAATAGATATATGGTTTAACTAAATTCAAGGTAGCGGGATCACAGTTATGCTAATGATATCTTAGATTAAAATATCTCTCTTATATTAAATAGAATTCATATTAATTCAACCAAGGGTAATAAGATGATTACAAATTCAATTAATATTTATCAACTATTTATTATTTATTAATTGATTGATATGAATAAATCATTTAATTAAAATTGACTCTCATATGTGTCTATTAAACTTAGCAAATATATGAATGAATACCTGGGTCTTGTCCGCTTTTTTTCCAGGTTTTTCTTTTGTTATTCTTTTCTTCTTCTTTTTTCTTGTCGTTTTCCCTTTCCTTTCATTTTATTTTTTTTCAATTTGATTTTTTTTAATCTCAAAAGACATATAAAACAATAAAAATTAGTTGCATTTTTATCATTTTTTATTTTTCATAGAGTATAAAGATAAATGCATGAATTAAATGAAATTACTTTGCAAAATAATGTAATAAAAAAAATAAAATAGAAAAAGAAAACCGAAGCGGTGAAGAACTGGGTTGGGGCGGGTTGGTTAAGTGGTGAGTGTCTATATGAATTTTTCTTTTTCTAACAAAAAAAAAAATACCAGAAGAAAAGTCAAAAAGAGAGACAGATCAGGAAAGAAAAAGGGCCAAAAAAAAAGTGAAATATTAAAAAAATTAAAAATTTAAAGAAAAATAAGAAGAAATAATTTTAAAAAATTCGTATGAAGATTGGAAATTTTAAAAAAAATTTAGCTTAACAATAAGTCAAATAAATTAAATGAGTAATCATGAATATTTATATTTTATTTATGTCCAAATCATTTAAAAATATTTTGAATATTAATGGATTAGATTTATTTATCATTAATTTAAATAAGTAATCATCTTATCACTCATAAATTTAATTTAATAAAATGGAAGAAAGATGAGATTGGTGATTGAAATTTATTATTAAATGCTTTTTTCGAAAATAGAAACTGAATATATATATTTTTTTTTGAAAAATGATCCAAGAGAAAGTGACTTCCATTGTCTTAAGCTAAAATGACATCAATTTTAAAAATATTGGAATAGTAGTCCTTTGAAACCGAATCGCCACAACAATTGGGTTAATTACGCTAATAACAACACCGAACTCCTCCAATTTCCATTCATTCTAGAAACTAAACTAAAGGATCGTGACTAGAAAGGAATCTAACTATCTAATTCATGGAAAAACATATTCTTCCTCATCCCCTACCTACAATACCTTAATTAATTGTAAAGTCTATTATCTAAACATAAAATCTTGCTAATTCAGTGATAAAAGGTAATATTTGAAATAAAAAGGTTTTAAATTTGTGACATGATTATAATAGTCATTTTTTGATCCTACACATATTTGTAAGATGAATTTTCTAAATATTATTAGACGTCATGATCTAAGGAGATAAATTTCGAATCTTTGACAGGGATTATTGAACGTAACTGCGGATGGTGCAATGCATCTGTTGACAGATGAGGCAGATGGGGTGAAGTTCAAACTTACGGACGCCGTAGCCATTGCAGAAGATGGCAATATCTATTTTACAGATGCTTCATATAAGTACAGCTTCCACGAGTTTGCTTTCGACATTTTTGAGGGTCGACCCAATGGTAGACTGCTTCACTATGATCCATCTTCGAAACAAACTAAAGTGCTGGTTAAAGACCTCTATTTTGCTAATGGGGTAGCAGTCTCCCCAGATCAACATTTCGTTATCTTTTGCGAAACACCTCTGTAAGATAGCAGAGTTCCTTTCTTTTCTGCAGGTTTATATATGGGTTTCTTGAACTTACATAACATTTTCTAAGAATTGAAGGACTGGAAGAAAAAAATGTTGAATAGGTCAAATTAATCCGGCAGAGTCGCATTTTTTTAGTCTAAGGGGTTGGTGGATAAGGACAAATATGTATGACACGGATGTGGCTGAGCTGATAATGTTGTTAATTTCTGAGTCATTGATATAATGTAATACTGACTGAAACTGTTTGTTTGTTTGTGTAGGAGGAGGTGTAAGAAGTATTATATTAAAGGTGAAAGGAAAGGATCAGTGGACATTTTTGTTGAAAACTTGCCAGGAATGCCTGATAATATTCGGTATGATGGAGAAGGACAATACTGGATTGCATTATCAACGGTAAAAGAAAA
>JAWZTD010044993.1:0-11767 GCA_035221335.1 Echites panduratus | reverse complement strand
AAAACAGTTTGTGCTGGTGGATCCTCATCATCATCTGAATCGTCTGGATAGACAATTCTGAGTTGACAGCCTTTCTTTCTGGCTTGTCGTCTGTCTCTGAGTAGCCTTCTCCTTTGCTCTTCTGCATCCTCATAGTCTTCAGGATTGTACTCATCGCAGGAGCAGTCATCATCACACATACCAGAACCAGGGACATCCCAAAGGAAGTGTCCATTGATCTTGTCAGTAGAAATACTTCTGGCGTCATGGTGGAAGTGAGAGGGAGGCACCTTCTCTTGCCATCTCCTTTCCTTGTTGTCATATTTAGAGATCAACAACTGTGTATATGATGTTGAAGGAGTTTCTTTTGATATTGACATAGTAAAAGTAATTTTTACTCTTCCATCGAGTTGTCTCTTGAATGATGGATTGGCAGCCTGGATAGGCTCCTGAGGTGTATGAATCTCTTGTAGTTGGTGATCCAGTCAGTAGGCATAAGCCTTTGAAGATCAGCTCTGGAAATCTGTTTAGGGATTTCAATGAGAGTGGGGACCTTTGTGTTGGCGTCAGCAAGGACCATGGGTGTAGATGATAATCCTTCCCTATTTTGAAGGTATGGGGAGTGATTCTGCAGTCTGTACACCATCTGATGATGAAGGGTGGTAATGATGGCTGAGGTTGTCTGAGTGACTCCTGTCAGTTGCAATTGCACTTTTGTCGCTGTTGACAGGTTCGGGTCATTCAGAGATATAGCATAATATAGTGTAAGGATTACACTTCCTGAATTCAGAGTGGTTAGGACGGTTCCAATGACAGCATGCTCATACGTCAACATCCTAGAATCCAAAAGTGCGATTCTAGCTGTGACTGGTAGTCCTGGTGTGATAGCTCCAAGATGAAGGTGTGAGAAACCTTCATTTTTCCACTATTGAATCAACTCCGGGAGAATATTAAGGGTGATGTACTATTCCTTCTGGGAGTAAGGTATATCACAATTGTTCAGTTTTGAGGACTGAACATATTCTTTTGTTCTGGGAGTAGTAGACTTCAACAGATGTTTGATAGAGGTAATTCCCAAAGGGAGACTTCCTCTCTTTTTGTACACATTATATGGACAGTAGCAGACTCAGGAATAGTACTATACTCTACAAGCTGGGTAGACTCTTTATGTAAAGGTTTTTTGGGTAAAGCTAAAGCAGTAGAGATTTGAACAAGTTCAAAAATATTCGAAGATCTTTCTGTAGACATGATGAACAGGGTTTTCTTAACAGACCTACAATAACTACTCTCAACCTATCTTCTTCTCTCTCTCTTTTGGAAAAGAGGGGGCATTATCTCGGCTGGGTGTCTGGCTTCCTAGTGTCCACATTCTTGCCCGAATACCACACCCTCTTGGTCCTCATTTGCAATAAGTTCCAATACGTTAGAGCTTGGTCCTTGAGACTTTCAACAATCAACTTCATCTTCTCTTCCTCCAAAGCCATAGAAATGTGGAATAGTCCTATGATGACTTTCAATTGGTCTATCATAGTAGCCCCTTCTTCCTTGTCTTCCCTTCCACCCGGTCCATCTTTCTTTCCATAGTAGCCACAGTACAACGTTCTAACTTCTCAACAATGTAAGCCAAATCACTCTTGTTTTCTCCCATATTTGAAGAAGTAGAAACCCCCTTTGACATCTTTCATACACAAGAAGTAAACAAGAAAACAGAGCAATGGTATCTAACCTCACAAAGTCACACTTGTATATCTCTCAAATTATGCTTTTACTTCTCTCAAACGATCTCACTTCTCTTAGACTTTTTCTCTCTCATTGAACTTGCTAATGGTTCTTAATCTACTCTATTGAAACTTTCCAATCCACTCAAGTATGAATGCAAGAAGTGTCTATAAACTCTATTCAATTAGTTTAAGCAACAAATAATAGAATCAGAGAGTATAGAATGTCCAAGAATAAGGTTAATCACCAAAGTTTTGAGCATATACTTTAAGCATTCAAAGTATTTTGATGAAAGATATTTTATCATACACCTTCAGATCAAATAATTTGTGATAAAAAAAATTTTCTCTACGATGACAATATGATACTTCCCAATCATTTCATCTCAATTGTGCTTCAAACAATGCAAAATCAACTTCAATTTTCAAATACAATGATATTCAATCATCAAATTGATCAAATCCATCAAGTTCTCAACATTTTCTTCAATGATTTTCTAAATTCTTCTCAAGATTTTTTTGAGAATTTTTTTTTTGGTAACATTCTTTTGAGTAGAAGTAGAAGAAGCAATCACAATTCTTGAACACAATTGAATCAACCATTGATTTTGTCCTTAGACTAGATTCACATAACAATTGATCACAAAAGATTAAGTTGGAGAGATTTAAGAGAACATAACACAAACAATCATACGATCATGAAAATTCAAAGAAGAAAACATGATCTTGGCACACAAACACATGAAAGCAAAAAAAAAAAAAAAAGGATTGTCCAACCTCTTGATGAAAGCTGAATTTTAAGTTTCTCATGTCAATGGCTCAATTCCTTAGATTCTATCACAATGACAAGTTCCTTAGATTCATCAAAAGATTCAAGTTTAGTATTAGATTGCTCTCAAGTAGATTAAAAGATAGCATGTTTGAAAAACATAATAAGGATGCATTTATAATTTTTAGAGCAACCAAACCCTAATCAATACCTTCAAGGGTGTTATTTACACATTAGACCCTTGAACATACATGAAAAATTCAGCAAAAACCAAGCAAGATAGAATCAATATCGCTGCTGGACAAAAGAATGGTGCCGAGATGCCTTTGGATTGGAAGAACTTGTTGCCATTTTCAGTTAAGCACCAGACAGCTTCCATTTTGCACTCTTTCTCCTCCATTTCATTTAAATAGCTTCAAGTGATCTTCAATGCTTCTTCAAGGACTCTTCCAAGACTTTTATGATCATGTTCCAAGAAATAGAATCCTTTTTTTAACATTGTTAAAGTCTTGATCCTTGATGACATTAAAATACTTCCTTTAATCAACAACATTTCAAGCTTAAATTCTTCAAATAAGACATCATGAATAAGTTGTTCTTCTTTGTTGAACTTTAATGCCTTCATGTCTTCTTGAAAGTTGAAATGTATTCCTTTTTGTCTTCCTTGGACCTCATCATTCCCTCCTTCTTCTTTGAAAAGTTTGTCCTCAAATCTTTAATTCTTGAAATGTAAGCCTTATCAAGGTTTGAAGTTTCAATCAAAGTTCCTTGGCCACCATCATTCCCCCCCCCCCCATAAAAGATTCTCCCTCAAATCTTCTAGACCTACATAAAAAAGAGAAGGACCATTCGTATTGATTGATATTATAAAAATACTTAACAAGTGTCTCCATGGAAGGTGCAACAATAGAATGCCTTACGATGGTATCTTGTTTATGTTGCTCCTTCAAAAGTGACGGTCTTTCTTTGGTTAAGATGTATTCCTTCTCATCTACAAGATACTCATTCAAAGAAGCAACATATACATGGAATATCAAATGTTGTAATACACAAGTCTTAAATCCAATTAGTCTATGACCCCATTCATAAAGCATGGAATAGAAGAACTTCAAAACTAGAATTTTTGCACAATAAGCTCATGAAACACTTAATTTCCATGCCATAAGTCTAACTTCAGGAACGTCAAACACATGTTGAAGATTAACAAGAATATGACTCTCACATATGTTAGAACCTACATTATTATCAAGACGGACAACTTTGTAATCAATGCAATTTAGAAAATGTTCGAAGTTGTTTAACAAGTCTTCATTGATGGCAAAAAGCATAGATCCTCTCCCCACACTCATAGTGAAGTACTTCCCAAATAAGACAACTATGAATTTAGACTCAACAATGATTATACACATAACACCACAAAAATACAAGTTTGTTCCAAGGAATGTAAAATAAAAAATCCACAGATCTCGATCATCCAAGACAAATTTTGAGAGTCCATTCATATAAGGTTCAAAGATGTTCCACATGAATTTTAAGCATTCCAAACCACAAGGATGTATTCGCATGCTATTTCCATGGATTCTATTAATCCACAAATCAAGCATAGAATGCCACAAATCAAGTGTGGATATAAGAGTATACCAAATCAAAACATTGCACTAATCATCATGTGGTCCTTGTCATCGTTCACCATTTAATGCTTCAAATTTCTTAAAATTGGCACAAGATCACTAGAAAAGGAATGTTAATGGTAGAAATGGGTGTAACAATTTCTTTGTTAATCATGGAAACCAAATCACTCCCACTCTTTCTTTCTTTTTCATTATGGCCCCCATATTTGCCACTCAATTCTTTTCTCTCGCACTCAATTTCTTTTTTCATGTATGCTCTC
Source organism: Echites panduratus (assembly GCA_035221335.1). Lineage (NCBI taxonomy): Eukaryota > Viridiplantae > Streptophyta > Magnoliopsida > Gentianales > Apocynaceae > Echites > Echites panduratus. The sequence continues at coordinate 7,410 of JAWZTD010044993.1, read as the reverse complement.
ATTTTCTTCTTGTCTTTCATTTTGAAGCTCATTTTTTTTTTCAATGTCTTGCCTCTCATTGTTTTGCCCCTCAATTTCTTTTAACATCCTCACTTCCTCTTCCCTCATCTCTTTTTCATTTTCTTTTTTCCACTCATGCTCATTTGAGAATTCGTCCTTCACTTTTGTTCTCTACTTCTTGGAAATCCACTTGACTTTGAGATATTTTCAACTTTGCTCCTTAGGTTTGGACTTTTCTTTCTTCAATCGTCTTTCAAAATAATTGGCCAGGTAGAGCTTGTCCTCTAGACAAGTATATTTGTATTTCTCAAATTTTTCAAGCAACTGAAGAATCTAATGATTTTAGCGTCTTCACTCTCCTTTAGATTAGCCCTCTTCATTAACAACTCCATCTTTTTATCTTAGTCTTTCACATTCATGGAGCCTTGTGTAAGCATCTTCATATTGGTGGCTTGTCACAAACCTCTCACTCATCTTTAGTTTCAAGTCTTCCCAAGTAGAAATGGTTGGCTTCCAAGTGTCCACATTCTCCCCAGATACCACACCCTCTTGGTCCTCATTTGCAATAAGTTCCAATACGTTAGAATTTGGTCCTTGAGACTTTCAACAATCAACTTCATCTTCTCTTCCTCCAAGTAATGAGATCTTTCAAGCACAAGTTCCACCTTCCTTTCCCAAGCAACATAAGATTTTGGATCATCAAAGCCATAGAAATGTGGAATAGTCCTATGATGACTTTCAATTGGTATATCATAGTAGCCTCTTCTTCCTTGTCTTCTTATCTTCCCTTCCACCCGGTCCATCTTTCTTTTAATATTAGCCACAGTACAAGAAAGTTGTTCTAACTTCTCAACAATGTAAGGCAAATCACTCTTGTTTTCTCCCATATTTGAAGCACTTGAAGAAGTAGCTACTCCCTTGAAAATCTTTCCTACACAATAAGTAAACAAGAAAAAAGAGAAATGGTATATAACCTCACAAAGTCACTCATGTATGTCTCTCAAATTTGGCTTTTACTTCTCTCAAATGATCTCATTTCTCTCAGCCTTTTCCATCTTTTTGAACTTGCTAATTTTTCGTAATCAACTCTAGTGAAACTTTGCAGTCTAGTCATGCAAGAATGCAAGAAGTGTCTACAAACTCCATTCAATTAGTTTAAGTAACCAATAACAGAATCAAAGAGTATCGAATGCCAAGAATAAGGTCAGTCAACACTGTTTTGAGCATATACTTTACGGATTCAATGAATTTTGATGAAAGGCATTTTATCATACACCTTGAGGTCAAATAATTTGTGATAAAAAAATTTCTCTGTAATGACAATTTAAGACTTCCTAATCATATCATCTCAATTGTGCTTCAAACAATGCAAAATCAAACTTTAATTTTCAATCACAATCATATTCGAACATCCAATTGATCAAATCTATCAAGATCTCAACAATTCTCTAAAATGATTTTAGAAATTCTTCTCACTTTGTTTTCAGAATTTTTTTTTTTGTTTTTTTTGTAAATTTCTTTTGAGTAGAAGTAGAAGAAGCAATCACAATTCACCAACCCCAATTGAATCAGCCATTGTTTTTGTCCTTAGGCTAGATTCTCACAATAATTGATCACGAAAGATAGAGGATGCAGATTTAAGAGAACAGAACACAAACAATCATAAGATCATGAGAATTCAAAGATGAAAATATGATCTTAGCATACAAACACATGAAAGCAAATAAAAGGATAGTAAAACCTCTTGATGAAAGCTTAAGCTCTGATACGAAAATGATGTGACTCCTTGGAAATGAAGTTTCTCATGTCAATGGCTCAAATCCATAGATTCTATCAAAAAGACAAGTTTCCTTGATTTTCATCTAAAGATTCAAATTTAGTATTAGATTGACCTTTAGAATTGATTGTCCTCAACCAATCTAATGAGTTTAAAAGACAATTCTACACTCTAAACCAAAGTGAACAAAGCCTCAAAGAAGTTTCAAAAGAACCCTAGTTAGTTCATGAAGAAAAAAACCTCACAAGTAGATCAATTTGATCATTCATGTTTTGCTCTCAAGGAGAAATGTTGTTTTTGATTAAAATATAGCATGTTTGAAAAACACAATAAGGATGTTCAAGGGTGTTAATTACACATAAGACCTTGAAATTTCATGAAAAATTAGGCAAAAATCAAGCAAGACGGAGTCAATGTCATTGCTAGACAGAAGGAAGCCCTAGCCAGACAGGAAGGGTTAGGTGCTAGATGCTACACTGGACAGGTGGCCGAGATGCCTCTGGATTGGAAGAACCTTCTGAAATTTCTAGTCAAGCACCGGATAGCTTTCATTTTGCACTCTTTCTTCTCCATTTCATTTCAATGGCTTCAAGTGATCTTCAATGCTTCTTCAAGGACTCTTCCAAGACTTTTATGATCATGTTCCTTTGAAATAGAATCCTTTTTTAACATTGTTAATGTCTTGATCCTTGATGACATTAAAATACTTCCTTTAATCAACAACATTTCAAGCATAAATTCTTCAAATAAGACATCATGAATAAGTTGTTCTTCTTTATTGAACTTCAATGCCTTTATGTCTTCTTGAAAATTGAAATGTATTCTTTTATGTCTTCCTTATACCTCATCATTCCCTCCTTCCTTGATGAGAAGATTTGTCCTCAAATCTTCAGGTCTTGAAATATAAGCTTTATAAAGGTTCCAAGTTTCAATAGAAGTTCCTTGGCCACAATCATTCCCAACTTTGAAAAGATTCATCTTTGAATCTTCAAGGTCTGCATAAAAAGGGAGGACTATTAGTATTGATTGGAGAAATATTATAAGAATTCTTACCAAGTGTCTCATGAAGTTTCACAACTTCTTTTAAGAACAAAGTGGTCAACATGAAATGCATTATCATGAAATCTCAACAAAGACTAAAACTCAAAAAACATAGATCCTCTCCCCAGGCTCACAATGAAGTACTTCTCAAATAAGATAACTATGAATTTAGACTCAACAATGATAATACACATAACACCACAAAAATAAAAGTTTGTTCCTATTATTGTAACATCAAAAATCCACAAAACTCGATCATCTAAGACAAATTTTGAGAGAACATTCATATAAGATTCAAAGATGTTGTTCCACATGAATTTTAAGCATTGCAAACCACAAGGATGTATTCTCATGCTATTTCCATGGATTCTATCAATCAACAGACCAAGCAAAGAATAATACGTAGGCAAAGAATCAGCATATTTGTATCAGTCAACAATATCAACTTGTTTCTCAAAATCATGTTCTTTCACAAATACAAATTCCTTCATATCTTTCATCAAATTCATGGAAACACAATTTTTTCCCCCTAAATATGAAATTATAATGCTTAAAAGAATTAACAAGGGTACCTTGTTCATGAACAACAATAGCATTTTCAAATCCTCTCTTACTATCCATACAAATCGAATTTTCATTGCTAAATTTCAGCCATTTATCTCCTAGTGTGGGATAGAAGAGTGTATCACCTCAACATTGCACTAATCATCATGTGGTCCTTGCCATCTTTCACCTTGGTTAATCCTTCAAATTTCTAAAAATTTGGCACAAGATCACTAGAAAAAGAATGGTTAATGTTAGACATGGGTGTAACAATTTCTTTGTTAATCAGAAACCAAATCACTCTCACTCTTTCTTTGTTTTTCATAATGGCTCCCATTTTCTGCTCTCAATTCTTTTCTCTCACACTCAATTTCTTTTTTCATGTGAGCTCTCATTTTCTTCTTGTCTTTCATTTTGAAGCTCATTTTCTTTTTCAATGTCTTGCCTCACATTGTTTTGCCCATCAATTTCTCATTGTTTAGGCTCCGTTACTCTTCCCTCATCTCTTTTTCAATTTCATTTTTCCACTCATGCTCACTTGAGAATTCATCCTTTATTTCACTTGTATTATCTAGGAATTGCTCTTTGTTCTCTACTTCTTGGAAATCCACTTCACTTTGAGATATTTTCAACTTTTGCTCCTTAGGTTTATACTTTTCTTTCAGGCGACGTAGAGCTTATCCTCTAGAAAAGTATCTTTGTAGTTCTCAAATTTTTCACCAATATCTCTATTCAAGCTTTGAAGAATCTAATCATTTTAGCATCTTCACTCTCCTTTAGGTTAGCACTCCAATATCTCTATTCAAGCATTGAAGAATCTAATCATTTTAGCATCTTCACTCTCCTTAGGTTAGCACTCCTCATTGCCAACCCAATCTTCTTATGGTACTATTTCACATTCATGTACCCTTGTGTAAGAGTTCTCAACCAATCATCTTCATATTGGTGGCTTGTCAAAAACCTCTCTATCACCCTAAGTTTCAAGTCTTCCCAAGTAGAAATGAATGGCTTCCAAGTGTCCACATTCTTCCCCAGATACCACACCCTCTCGATCTTCGTTTGCAATAAGTTCCAATACGTTAGAGCTTGGTCCTTGAGACTTTCAACAATCAACTTCATCTTCTCTTCCTTCTAGTAATAATATCTTTCATCAAGCACAAGTTCCACCTTCCTTTCCCAGGAAACATAAGATTTTGGATCATCAAAGCTATAGAAATGTGGAATGGTCATATGATGACTTTCAATTGGTCTATCATTATAGCTTCTTCATCCTTGTCTTCTTGTCTTCTCTTCCACCTGGTCCATATTTCTTTCCATATTAGCCACACTACAAGAAACTTGTTCTAACTTCTCAACAACGTAAGCCAAATCATTCTTGTTTTCTCCCATATTTGATGCACTTGAAGAAGTAGCAACTCCCTTTGACATCTTTCCTACACAATAAGTAAACAAGAAAATAGGGCAATGTATATAACCTCACAAAGTCACTTGTGTATATTTCTCAAATTATACTTTTACTTCTCTCAAATGATCTCACTTCGTTTTGCCTTTTCCCTCTCTTTGAACTTGCGAACGGTTCTTAATCAACTTTATTGAAACTTTGCAATCCACTCAAGCAAGAATGCAAGAAGTGTCTATAAACATTAGTTTAAGCGACACAAAATGTTGCTTTTGCATGTGCAACAAGGAGTGCCATCAACACATTTTCTTTGCATGCCCCTTTACTCGATCGGTGTGGGCAACCATTTGTGACTCGCTAGGTATCAAGCGACAGATGACTACCTTGGCAGCGGCAATCAAATGGATCATAAAGGAAGCACATGGTACAACTTGGCGACCAAAGTTGAGGCGGTTAGCAGTAGTGGCAGTCTACTACATTTGGACCAGCGGCAATCTGGTCATTTTCGATGGACATTCGAGTAGTGTTCTTGACACTTGTTTCATGATTAAAACACAAGTATGCAGGGTAATTTTCCTTGCATCCTAGTGTTTTATCCACATTTGATTTGGGCACATAGATTTATCTAGCATGTATTTGCCCCTCGGGTATGCCCGAGTAATTTGTATATTTTGATCTTTGAATTAATACAATTTACATTTAGATAAAAAAAAAAGAGTATAGAATGCCAATAATAAGGTCAATCGAGAATGTTTTGAGCATATGCTTTAAGGATTCAAAGAATTTTGATGGAAGGCATTTTATCATACACCTTGAGGTCAAATAATTTGTGAAAAAAAAAATTCTCTACAATGACAATTTAACACTTCCCAATCGTATCATCTCAATTGTGCTTCATACAATGCATAATCAACTTCAATTTTCAATCACAATGATATTCCAACATCCAATAGATCAATTCTATCAAGATCTCAATAATTTTCTTCAATGATTTTCGAAATTCTTCTCACAATTTTTTTTGAGAAATTTTTTTTTGCTTTGTTTTTCATTTTTTTATTCTTGGTAATTTTCTTTCGAGTAGAAGTAGAAGATGAAATCACAATTCACCGAATTCAATTGAATCAACCATTGTTTTTTTTCTTAGACTAGATCCCCAAAACAATTGATCACAAAAGATAAAGTATCATAGATTTAAGAAAACACAAACAATCACAAGATCATGAGAATTCAATGAAGAAAACATGATCTTAACACACGAACACATGAAAGCAAATAAAATGATAGTCAAACCTCTTGATGAAAGCCTAAGCTCTGATACAAGTTTCATAAGAACCCTAGTTAGTTCACAAAGAAAAATCTCACAAGTCGATCAATTTGATCTTTCATGCTTTGCACTCAAGAAGAAATGTGTTTTTGATTAAAAGCTAGCATGTTTGAAAAACATAATAAGGATGCATTTATAGTGTTTAGAGCAACCAAACCCTAATCAATACTTTCAAGGGTGTTAATTACTCATTAGAAACTTGAACTTACATGAAAAATTAAGCAAAAAACCATGCAAGACCGAATCGATGTTGCTACCGAACAGGTAGCCGGGATGCCTCTAGATTGGAATAACTTGCTACCCTTTTCAGTAAAGCACAGGACAACTTTCATTTTGCACTCTTTCTCCTCCATTTCATTTCCATAGCTTCAAGTGATCTTCAATGCTTTTTCAAGGACTCTTCTAAGACTTTTAAGATCATGTTCCAATCCATAGAGTAATTCTTTAACATTGTTAAAGTCTTGATCCTTGATGACATTAAAATACTTCCTTTAATCAACAACATTGTCAAGCATAAATTCTTCAAATAAGATATCATGAATAAGTTGTTCTTCTTTGTTGAACTTCAATGCCTTTATGTCTTCTTGAAAATTAAAATGTATTCTTTTATATCTTCCTAGGACCTCATCATTCCCTCCTTCTTTGAAAAGGTTTGTTTTCAAATCATCAAGTCTTGAAATGTAAGCTTTATCATGGTTCCAAGATTCAATTGAAGTTCCTTGGCCACCATCATTAACCCTTCTTCGAAAAGATTCGTCCTCGAATCTTTAAGACTTACATAAAAAAGGAGGACTACTAGTATTGATTCAAGAAAAAGAATAATAATACTTACCAAGTGTCTCCATGGGTAGTGTAACAATGTTACAATGCCTTACGATGGTATCTTGTATATGTTGCTCCTTTAAAGGATTTGGTCTTTCTTTGTTGCTATGTAGTCCCTCTCATCTATAAGATACTCATTAAAAGAAGCAACATATACAAGGAATATCAACAAATGTAGCAGTCAAGAATACACAATTCTTGGAATCAAGTCACAAGTCTTAAATTCCATTGGGTTATGACCCCATAAAACATGGAATAGAAGAACTTCAAAACTGGAATTTTTGTACAATAAGGTCATCAAACACTTCCTTTCCATGGCATTCACAAGTCTCCCATCAAGAACGTCAAACACATATATAAGAATATGACTCTCACATTGATGGAGACCTAGGACCATTAATACCTCATGGACCAATCATAAGGGCATGAGCAACCAAGATGAGGAAAGCTTTGGTTACATATCTCCAAGAGAAGGAAGAACAACTTGACTTCGAAGTCATTTTT
>JAWZTD010044982.1:0-11768 GCA_035221335.1 Echites panduratus | reverse complement strand
GTGGTCTTCCCATGATCTACATGTGCAACGATTGCTATATTCCTTATGTCACTTCTCCTTGTTAACTTGCTCCTTGTCTCTGAGGCGGTACAGTAAATTAGACATTACAACTCCAAAAATTCACCAAAAGAACTTCAAATGTAGAAGAAAAAAGTACTGAAAGTGTTATGATGTTGCATATTTTGCAAGATGAAGCAAGTATATGTGTAAATTAAATTTGCTTCGCAATTAGATAGAGCGTATCGAACAGTCGTTTCACATAGGAAGTTGAACACTTCTTATATTCCAATTAAATGGACAACAATTAATGAAAAGGGGGAGGCCTGGCTACACACAATAACAAGGATGCATGAAGAAGTTTCCCTTCGCATATGGAAGTTGCAAAAATCGGATAAAACTCACAGAAAAAGGAAATGAAAGATATTTACATTGATATAGAGAAAAAGTTACAATCGACGCAGTTTATATAAAAAAGTAATGTGACTGAACTGAACTAATAGAAAAAGAAATAACTTTTAAAATTCAAAACCAGATAAAGAGCAAGAATCAAAATTGACATATCTTTAAAAAGAACAAGAATCAAGAAACTGCAGATATTATTACCAGCCGGGGACTCAGCGGCTTGAGAGACTGAGCATTTAATAGACCTTTGAATTGGGTTTCTTGAAAATGATTTTTCAGTAAAAAAACTGGAAGAATCGCAACCGAAGAATGGTTTTTTAAAGAAAGAAGCAGAAAAACCAATGCTTCTCCTCCTGCTGAAACGGGTTCTTGTTGTTAACGATAGAGCTGGAGTTAGAGAAGTGTGAGAACCAACTGCCATCTCCATCTTCTCTGCTCAACACACACTCCACTGAGTCCTGCGGAGAGAGCAAGAGGAGGAGGCTGGAATAGATCGGGCTAAAACGTTGAAGTGAGAGGCTGTTAATTGCCAATTTGGAAAAGTTCCTTTCTTTACAGGGATGGTAGAGGCTGATGTTTCTTTGGCCTTCTCTTTCTTGAATATAGTTTTTTTTTTTCTTTCCTTCCCATTTTCTCCATATTTTCAGATCTTATTTGGATATCGAATCATCGATATATAATATAGCCACATAGGTTGCTCTTTTTAGTTTTTTTCCTTAATTGGCTCTGGAGTGTATTGTTTTCTGTGGGAGGACTTGTTTTGTTTGGATTCTTTCTTCCTCTTTCCCCTCTGCCCTTTGGCATATTCTCTACCGGTAATACCTGTAGAAAAGGCAGAAGAAAATCTATATTGAATGGGCCAGAGCCCAGAAGTGATGGAGCTACATATGATCCAACCAACAAGCCTAAGATATTGTTGGATAACTTGGATTTCTTAAATGCCCAACTATCAATATTAATTACTTGTAGAATTTATTGGACTTGATGTGGATTCAGTCCAGATAGGCCCATTAGGAACCTTAGGCCTTCTCATGAACATCCCAAAACTTATGGGCCAGGCATCAAACATTTTAACAAATGTATTTGTTAAAATAATAATTATTATTGTTATTATAAGGGGTATATTATTTTTTACCAAATATGATAGTGTTTTTAAAATTTGGTCACGATTTTAAGGTCGATAAAATTTTAGTCAAGAGAAATTTTTTCTGAACAATTTTGACCGGAGAACATGCAGGGGTACATATTATTTCATTTTTTATTCAGGAGTTGTATCGGTTACACGCAAAAGGATTGTAGAGTTCCGAGTTATTTACAAGAAGTTACAGATTGTTGAAATATAACTGTTATGAATTGTTTACACTTGAATGGACAGTTGAAATGTTTCACCTGGCGGAAACAAGTCCGTTCCAACTCCAACCCTTAAATTTTGTTTCTTATAACACTTTAAGTTACTTTCTTCCTCGGGAGCCGTACCAAGATTCGAAAGGCTTTCCTATACTGTTGAAGCATGCTCGCACCTACAACCATTCAAAAATCCCAAGCAGCAGTAGCCATTGGTGATTTTCCATCGTTATCTAAATCGGAACTATCATTTAATCAAGTAAAGGTAGTACCTTTTAATGGGTTATGAATTTATTTAGGTTTGAGCAGAATTTTGGTTGCTTATTTTCTAGGAAACTTGTCTTGTTTGACCTATTGTATGCTTACAAAGTATGCATTTTTGTAATGGGTTGTGTCTGAAATTTAATGTTTGCACCGGTCGATTTAAAAAATTAAATGGGATGGAAGTGTAAAGCTTCTATCTGTTGGTTCCTGGTATCTTTGGAATCGTTCCGTCCTTTTGTGGTATGCTAGTTTAAAGCTTTAAAATTTGATGGGTTGTGTATATAAATGAAAATTTGTGACCTAAAAACTTAAAAATGTTCAGTATTTAAGTTAAACGTTACCATAGCTTTGGATATAATTGGTATGTACAGATGCATGAAGTATTTGCTATTACGGTAGGTTTGATTTATGTGTTTGGCTTGTGGGGGGTTGTTTCTTATGTTGTTTTCTGTGTTGTTTCATGCCTGGGTTGTCGTTGTTGTTAGAGGGGTTTAGGGCTAGAAGCTCTCGCATCATTGTTGTTGAGGTTAGGGTTGTTAATAACTACTACGAGTTGTTTGTTAAGAGTTGTTTGCTAATGGTTTTCTGTTTACGTTTGACAAAATATTTAGTTAAAGGTTATTCGTTTCAATCTTACGGGTTGTTTATTATTATTACGGGTTGATTGTTTAAGTCTGACTGGCTGGCTGTGTATTTGCCTGAAAACACTGTCATGGGTTTGGATATAATTGGTATGTATAGACGCTTAACCATTTGTTGTTGCTGTGGGTTTGATTTATTTGTATGACTTGTGGGGGGTTGTTTTTAAGTATGAGTTGTTTCTTATGTTGTTTTTTAGGTTGTTTCATACCTGGGTTGTCAATGTTGTTAGAGGGGTTAAAGGCTAGAGGCTTTGGCATCATTGTTGTTGAGGTATGAGTTGTTAATAACTGTTATGAGTTGTCTATTAAAGGTTGTTTGTTTATGTTTGGATTGTTGTTTAGTTTCAAATGTTGTTTGTTTAAATCTGACATGTTGTTTATTAATGTTATGGGTTGATTGTTTAAGTCTGACTGATTGTGTATTTACCTATACTAATGAACAACTACATCTAATAAGGTTTCCTCTTTTCCCTAGATGAAGAGCTATTTTGTCCACAAGAAGTCCAGCTGGGGGATTAAAATTTCAGTTAACATTGATCGCATGACCCGAATAAGAATGGGTTTTGATATTCAAAAGGCAATAGAAGAAAAATACTCTGTCAGTGATCTTGTCAAACTCAAACTTAGTTGCATAGGACATCTGATCTAATTCAATGAAAAAAACCAAATGCTTGGTTTATTCTTATTTGTAGGATTAAGTGCTAGAAGCCTTACATAGTTTGTTATTGAGTTAAGGGTTATTTATTACATTTGTTGGTTATTTGTTATAGTCTAATGAGTTGTTTTCTTTTCATCACTAATTTGGAGAGTATCCCAAATAATAATCACCAACTCTGATATATAATGTTTGCTTATTTTAGTTAGCTAGGAATTGTTCTGTTTTGAGTACATTATTATTTTTTCAGTATAGAGTTGTTTGTTTAAGTTTGACGAGTTGTGTATTTTTATCTGATACTTTCTTGGGTGTCGACTTCTTTGGCAGTAAAAAAGTCTGATCCTTTTGTTTCTGTTACTATGTGAAGTTTTTTTAAAAGAAGTGATATTTAGTTAGCCAAGTCGTCACATCCATTTTCCTATCAGGTCTCAGCCACTGAGCAGTTAAACAACCCGACACAATAAAAAAAATAACTTGTCACAATTATAAAACAACCCTTCACAGACAAACAACAACCCATCACAATTACACAACTAGTAACTCTAAGATAAAAAAAAAAAATCCCTGACAACATTCATAACAAAATGTATAATTTTGTAGAGTTACACTTGGAGTCTATAAAGAAAACTGGGCTAAGAATTGGAATCTTCGACGTGCCCACTCCCGAATGCCAACTGGTATATATGGTCAACAAAGAACGATAAATGTCAAGGAAAAACAAGCATTACATGTCTTGTTTAAAAACACTAGTAATAGTTACAAAAACAATCCGATACTTCGTAAAACAAAAAAACAACCTGTGACGATTAGAAAAGAACAAATAACAATTACGTCAAACAACCCACAATAGTTATAAAAACAACTCGATGCTCCACAAAAGAACCCTTGATTGTTAGAAAAGAATCCATAACAATTACATCAAATAACCCGCAACAGTTAAAAAACAACCTGTGACAGTTAGAAAAGAACAAATAACAATTATATCAAACAACCTACAATAATTACAAAAATACCCCGATACTCCACAAGCAACTAGTGACAGTTAGAAAAGAACCAATAACAGTTACATCAAACAACCCAGTACTCCACAAAAAACAACCCATAACAGTTAAAATTACAATCCATAACAATTATGAAAACTATTTATAAGAGTAATAAAACAACTCACAGCAATTTACAAAAATAACCAGATACTCCACAAAACAACCCGTAACAGTTACAAAAATCTGGATGAAAAACACAAAAAAAATCATTTATTTTAAAACGAATCTTTTTCTATAAAGATTCAATCTTTGAATAGATTTAAACTAAAAGATGTGGTTTTTGTTTATAATATATTTCAAAATATAAAAAAAAAGATACTCATTCAATTTTTAAGATAAAAACAAGCATTTAATCCATAAAGATTTGATAAAAGTTATAAAAACAACCCAATACCCCACAAAACAACTCATAACAATTATGAAAAATATGAACGAAAAATAAAAAAAACTCATTCAGTTTAAAACATCTTTATAAAGATTCAATCTTTGCACAGTTTGGAGCAAAAAAGATATTTTTTTTGTTTATAATATATTTCAAAACATAAAAATAAATATACACATTTAATTTTTAAGATGAAAACAAACATTTAATCTATAAAGATTCAATCTATGATAGATTTAAACATAAAGATGTGATTTTTTTTCATAATATGTCTCAAATACAAAAATAAATATAACCATAAATTTTTTATGATGAAAACTAACCTTACCTCCATGAAAATTCAATCTTTCCACATATTTCATGTGAAAGATCTGATTTTTTTTTTTATAATGGTTCAAGAGTGGGTTTCAGAGAGGGAAGAAGAAATTTTGAAATGTTGGGCAAAGAGAGAGAAGCGAGAGAGAGAGAGAGTTTTGAAGAACGATTTCAGCGTAGGTTTGAAATTATGGAAAAAATTTTTTCAGATTTTTTAACTGTATTTTGAAAGAAGGATCGGAAAGTAAAAATACATGGCAAAGTGATTATATTTTGAAAGAATTATAAGTGCGGTTATATTTTAAAAGCCTTATCCAAAAGTGACTATTTGGTGCAATTTCCTCTTTTTTTTAAGATATATTTTATATATTAAATTCTAAAAGACAAAACAAATCTTTAGAGTACTTTGAACTTGTAAGACTTAATTTTTGTGTAACGACATTTATAAATATGTAATAGAAAATCTTGAGCCAAAAATATACATCCTTCTTTACTATTTATAAGTCATTTGGAATTAGATTTTTTTTTATCACTAAATATAAATAATTTTTACATTCAAAGATGTGATTAGGTGGTTTGGATGTACAATCTGCATATTGTAGGTAGTGTGTTTGACTATGTTGTAGAATCTAACTTTGGTGAGTTTGTATCTATTCATAATGTAGTCGAGGTATTTGCATGAACCTGATGTCGACATTATTTGTAAAAAAGAAAAACCTATTTAAAAAATATATATGTGTCATTATTGTTAGTTTATTAAGTATTTTAATAACTTTTTACTACAGTAGTCATATCTCTTTATTCTTTTTTCTAATCATTTATAAATTTGATTAAAATCATAAATAAAATCATTTTATAAAAAAAATATTATTTTAATTTTCATGATTAATGATTTATAAATAATGATAAAAGGAATATATAGAATATCCTTACTGTATCCCTTTGTGCACATCTTAGTCTAAGGAGTAGAGAATTGGGAGACTATATTTTTTGAGTTTAAATTTCACAAATACTTTATTGAGTTGGATTATATACTTATCAATGAATAGTCAAAAGAAAGAAAAAAATAAAAAAAAAGGGAATATTCGGACAGTCACGAGGAATATGAGATGATATATGAGATGAGATATTCTTAGTAAATATTTTGCGGAAATACCTTATTGAGTGGATTATGTTCTTATCAATGAATAGTCAAAAGAAAGAAAAAAATAAAAAAAAAGGGAATATTCGGACAGTCACGAGGAATATAAGATGAGATATTCTTAGTAAATATTTTGCGGGTGTGAATGTGGAAGGGTGTCAGGACTCCAGACCAGAAAGATACAACCAATCAGAACCACAATAAATCGACAAGTTAAGATGTGCTTCTGAAAATTGAATTGTGCTTTTTTTCTAGATTAAAAATTAAATAAAACCTTTTTTTTTAATTAAGAAAGTTTGATCAGTTTTTTTCTTTATAAAAGAAAGCTCATCTAGAAGAATTATTTTTTATTTATTTAAGTGTTTTTTAGAATAAAAGTCCGTCAATATCCGGAGTTTTGATAATATATTTACAAATTTTAGAGGAAAAGAATCACAATTATTTCAAAAAAGAAATATTTAATTATAACAGTGAGTTCCGTGGTTTTTCATAATATTATATATTTAATATTTAAATTTAAAATAAAAATTAACTTACCAAAAAAATCTAAAAATGCAGATTGGGCTATAGAGATTTTTTTTTTTTAAAAAAGAGAGGAATCTTAATTAAAAAATTAAGGAAAATATTTTGATGCTATGAGGGAAAGAAACAATTTTGTAACTTAGTCTTCAAAATCCTTCTTGATTTATTAATTTTTTTAAAATGATACATTAACGATTTTAGTTATTAATATTTTAACAATTAGTAAATTATTAATTCAATATCAATTAATAATAGGTTAGAAAAAGAGAATTTTCTTTAAAAAAAAAAAATGAAAAAAAGGTTGGGCCTGTGGTGCGTGATCCACTGACGACAGACCTCGGTGGCTCAACCTTCGACAGCCATTGTTCCGGTTGATATAAATATAAAAATTCAATGAAAATTGCTCCCGAAACATAATTGGGCTGGTTAAAGGTGTAAATTGTTATAATAATAGTCTGCCTTAGCGTAGTAATATGAATTCGAATTCTACATAATATAGGATTGAACCTTGTCAACGGAAATTTAACGGCAGACTTTTCTTCTTGAACCACTAAGGCACATTCTTGATTTACATCCTCCATAAGGTCCCAAGGACTGGATCGTGAAACTCTCTCGATTCACATACTCCATAATGTACTTTGGGACGAGATCTCTTTGGATTGGATTCTCAACCTTTTTAGATAAAAAAAAAATCGATGAAAATTTCAATTTTTTCTTATCCTTCCCACCAGCTGCGTGAGTGAACCTCCCTCCATCACCCACCAATTGTTCTTCCCGCTTTACTCTTCATCATCATCCAAAATTTTTAAAAAAATATATTTATTCAGTTTGAAATTGAATATTACTTTTATCATTTTATCATATCCAAAATTAAATATTTAATTTTTAAAAATAAGTGATTATATATATAAAGTTTCATTAACCATATTTTTAATTTAAGATTTACAACTGTTAACTTAAATGTCATACTATTAATATAATAAAGAGAAGGATAGAGTGGTAAACTATGTCAAAGTCAAATATTATGAAGTCAAAATAGAATATTCAATTTTAGATAAATAGAAATTTTTAAAAAAATATTTATTGAATTTGTTTTTTAAAAAATTCAATTCA
Organism: Echites panduratus; assembly: GCA_035221335.1. Taxonomy (NCBI): domain Eukaryota; kingdom Viridiplantae; phylum Streptophyta; class Magnoliopsida; order Gentianales; family Apocynaceae; genus Echites; species Echites panduratus. The sequence continues at coordinate 3,946 of JAWZTD010044982.1, read as the reverse complement.
ACTCCATTCAATAGATTTTAAATGATACATTCTATAAATATACTTTTTTAAAAATAAATTTTAATTAGTAAAAACGTTAAACATGGGTTCATGAATTTTGATTGATAAAGTGTTTTATTTTTACCGTAACCGGTACGAATGTGTTTTTTTTTTTGAAAGTTAAAATTTCAAAGTTAACCTGATCTAGTGACTTATGTCTTAGGCAGGAAGTGCTTTTCAAAATAATGACTTGTTTGGATGAAGAATTTTTTTAAAAAATTTTATATTTTGTAAATTATACTTGAAACTAATATTTAACGTGTTTAAGTAGAAAGTAAATTATTATCTGACCCAAATATATTAACATTAAACACTTGAGGAGTCCAAGGAGGACTGTCCGAGTGGTATAGCATTTAGGTTTTTTTTTTTTTTTCACCTTCCCTCTATTTTTTTTCCCTTTTTTCATAAATATGAATCTGTTGTATTTTATGTCTGTGAATCTTTGACTAGCAAAGTCCAGAACAATTTTCACCCTATGAATTCAATTAATGGTCCCATGTTGGTTCGGGAGTCGGTGGCTATTACTACATTGGCACTAATAACCGGTGAGAAGGAGGAGGTATTCGACACTGTAGTTGGAAGAGGAGTTTTTTTAAAGGTATTTATGTCTAAAAAGACCATCAATTTTTTTGTAATTATTCATTTAATAAAATTGAGACGTTCTTTGAATTATTTTTAATGAATGTATTTATATTTCATACAATAAGGTCCAATTTGATTTAAATAGATAATTTATGTGTTGGGAAGCATAGTAATTTATGGATCATTAGAAGTTTAAATCATAAGAAATTTTTTATTTGCCAAATTAATGGAATTGAGAGTTTCATTAAATAAATGTTATAACACATTAGTCTCTTTTAAGTAGGGTGACTTATCTCTTGTCATTGGATAGTGTTAACTGACTATTTTGTGTTAACGCATTTTGTATGTATAGAATTAGGTCATACAATGATTATTCTTAAAAGATACTATCAAAGAAGATATAACTATTATCACTGTTGCTGCTGCGTGGACGATATGAGTATGGATAAGTTAGTGGTCTGGCAAAGTTAGGTCCCCAACATAACCAACATAATATGGGTGAGGTTTTTTATGTATAAGAGCAATAGTTTTTTATGTCAGACACGTTAAGTTAATTAGTTAAAACAGACATATACAAGGTCATAGAGGTGTTTGGATTGATTTGTCTTAAAAGATAAACTCTTAATTTTTTTTTAAATAAGCATTTAAATAATATTTTTTTTAAAAAAGCATGTTTGTTTGAACTTTTGCAAAAAAAACATAAGTTGGAAAAATAGGTCAAAATATGATTTTTTTTTGAATTACAAAAAGTAACTAATAATAATAATAACAATAAAAGGATATAAGCCCATAAAATTTTGTTAAACTTAATTGTAATACTCAAACTTTTTTTTTATCAAACTAATATTTATACTATTTATAAGATGTCAAATTGATACTTCTGATGAGTTGATCATAATTTTTTGGTAAAAACTTCAAGTGCCCAATATCAAAGCCTATGAAGAACTCAACATCTTGTAGATTGTGCTGGACACGTGAACTTTTAACCGAAAATTAATGTCAGGTGCTTAAAAATATTACTTTTACAACTCATAAATAGTATAGATAATAATTTGATAAAAAAAACTCAGATATTATAATTAGCTTTAATAAATAAAAAAAAAAGATACCTCTATCTTCTTATCAGTTTTTTACTCTCTCTCTCTCAACCCTAACCAGGCATCCTTACCCTACCTACACAGTAACACCGACTCTCTCTATCTCTCTTCTTCTTCCTTTTTTTTCCTAGCTTCATTATTTTGTTTTTGATTTTTTTTTCACTTCCACCCCACGTCGCTAGCCCCTCCCACGCCAATAGCTTCATGACGTTTTTCTTTTCTCCTTTTACCATTTCTTAAAAAAAAAAATATTCCACTTGAAATAAATATACTGGATGTCTATCTGATATCAAAGTTATAATCCAATATCAAAAGAGATAAAGATACTCTATCATTTCAGAAGATAAACGATAGAGTTCTATCATCTTTAATTAGTGATATGATACATGCTGAAGAGTTGTATTCATTGATTTGCTCACAAAAAAAATCAATAATATTCTCTCTTTATAATCTCTCTCAATTCTTTACATATATTTGTTATTGTGTTTACAATATTACTTCAATATTATTATGCTGATGACTACTGCACGATAACAAATTCACAGCACCACTCTTATAATTTTTTAATTTTATGTTTTTCTTTTCTTAAAAGCTCTTTTCTTTCTCCCATCACAATAGTTAGAAAATTCATTTAATTTATTTAATATGTATATATTTATACCTTGTGGAATATAAAAAAAAGCATATATATATATATATATATATTCCAAAGATCAAGCTAAACACCAATTATTTATTTTTTATTCTCAAAATATTATTTTTTAAAAATAAACAATAATTTATTTTTTTTAAAAATAATTTAGAAATACTAAATTTTAACGTTTAATATATTATAGCTTATACAAAATAAATATTCTATTAAATTTTAAAACATTATAATAAAAATAAAAATTAAAAATGTAAAAAAATTTTATCTAAACAATTTTTATTTTTTAAAAATTCTTATAAATATTAGCACTCAAACACAACAAAATTTAATTTAAAAGAAAAAAAAACATACTTCTATAAAACTGAAAGAGCATTTATTTTATAACCTATCCACTCAGACCCAATAACTCACAACCAAAGCGGTTCAATCAAATACTAGTAAATTTTTTCCTATCCTTCCCAATTCCCACCAGCCGTGTCTACCTCCCGGTCCGACTGACGGTACCGTCCATCCGTTATCAGTGATACGTCCTATAAACAGTATTACTATTATATTATTTTAAAAGTAGATTTTAGTTAGTAAAAGTTAGATATGGGAGCATGAATTTTTTTTTATTATTAAAGTAATATGTAATTTTTTTAATTTTTAATGTGACTTTATACTATCCACAAGATAATGTGAATAATAAGTGTAATAATTTAGCATATATATATATATATATATATATATATATATATATATATTAGAATTAACTTTGATCACAACGTACAGTATCATTATGATTAATTTTCTTATTTTAAAACGTAGATTTTAATCGGTAAATGTTAGATATGGGCTCATGAATTTTTTATTATTAAAATGATATGCAATTTTTTAAATTAGTAGAAATGTTTTTTTTTTTCCTTATAAAAGTGTTTCGTTTCTAAAGTTAATCTGATTTTGTATTTTGGATATGAAATAAGTTGGAAGTGCTTTTTCAACATAATGAATTGTTAGGATGAAAATTTATTTTAAAAAATTTATACTTTATAAATTAGAATATATTAAATACTAATCTTTAATATGTTTGGTAAAATGTAAAATATTATTCGACGCGTTATATTAAACATCAATTCTTAAGACGGATTAAAAATAATAATTGATTGGAAGAAAAAAAAAGAAAAGAAACTAACATCTTAGCGTTATATCAAGTTTTTAGGGTTGAGACCCCAATCCTAAAGGTTCCCAAGATCCCGTCCCTAGGACCCCTTGAAGGATATAAATCGAGGGATGTGCCTCAACTGGCCAGGGTGTGAAGGCTTACCCTTTAACTCCCGCTTGCAAGGAGTTAAACCTGCCTGCGACAGAATTTGAACTCTCACCCTATCGCGCTGAGCGAGGTTGAACATTATATTTACCTTCACCCTTTGTCATTTGAGGTATACCCCAAAAATAACATATAAAAAAAGTTTTCATGGTGGTAAGGTTAGTACACGTGTAGCTCCACCACTTTCACTATAAAAATAAAAATAAAAAAGCTTATTCAGTTTAAAACGAATCTTTTTTCTATAAAGATTTAATCTTTGCATAGTTTTGAAGC